>JADBJO010029400.1:0-19089 GCA_016801955.1 Conus betulinus
TCCTGAGACCAGTGTGCAGGGGATGTTTATCTTTTCATGACGTGATTGTGAGGCAAGAGAATTGGAGGTATCCGTGGACTGGGTCATCGGCCAGCCGGGGGGTCAGATTGTTCATGTGTCTGGCAAAGGTGGTTATTTGAACAAGAAGTGTTTTACTACTCTTGTTCTCGCCCTAGATTCCCAGGCCAGCCCAGGGTGAAAGTGGCTCAGGTTAGGTGGCCAAGGCGAGGCTGACGCTTCCCAACCCTACCCTGCCCTACCTTACCCCATGGCCTTGGCCCAGGCCTAGGGTCGTCTAAGGCCCAGGCCAGCCCAGGCCAAATGGCCCGGGCCAGATTGACCCTCCCTGACCCTCACCGACCTTCCCTGACTCAACCCTATCTCAGGCCAAACTGGTCCAGGCTACACCGCCACTCTACCACGACACCACCCCACCACCACACACTACACCACCACCACCACTACCACCACAACACCAACACCACAACTACCACCATACTGCTATAACCACACCAACCACACCACAACCCCACCACCACCACCACCCACCACCACACACCACCACCACCACCATACCACCACATCACCTCCACCACTAACACAACACACCACCACAACCACCATAAACACGACCACCACACCACACCACCACCACCACCACACACACACACCACACACACCACCCACCCCACCACCACCACCACCCACTAACACAACCACCAAAATACTATAAAGGCACCACCACCACCCCCCCCCCCCCCCCCCAGCACAAACACTACAGTACCATCAACACGACACCACCACCACCACCACTACCACCATCCCACTACCATTACCACCACACCCTTCACCACCATACCACTAACACAACAATCACAACTCCACCACCACACCAACAACGCCCCCCCCCCCCTCCCCCTAGGAATCATTGCCTTCTCTCCCTTGGTTGGGTGTTTCCTTCATCGCCAGGGTTCCATGTAGTATAGTTTTCTATTCTTTCTAGGGTTAATGTTCCTCTTTCCCAGTGTTTCGTGTCTTCACATTTTCCAGGGTTTGGTGTACTTTTTTTCCCAGGACTTGATGACTTCTTTTCTAGGTTTTAGTGTTTTCTTTCCTAGGGTTTAATGCCTGTGTCTTTCCTAGTTACAGTTTCTTTCGTATGATTGCCATGGATATTCGTGTGTTCCTATGGCAGTCTTCTGTTGAACAAGGATACAAAACAGTAGGCATCCGAGTGGATGGTTCAGGAAAGTATCAAATGACCCCTCCAGTGATGTTGCAGGCCTCATGTTTCCGGGATCTGGAATGTGGACGCATGTTTTCAGATCTTTGGGTTTTGCTGCAGAGCTGCTTAGGAAGTCTTTGATCGTGTTCCAGAATTATTTCCTTTGTGCGCACCTGGTTCCTCCTTGTCTGAGTAGTCCGCATTCCACAGAAAGACAGACTGACATGGCATTGAGGAAGCCTGCATGCGGATCCTTTTATTAGGACTCAGCAACTTTCTTCCACATGAAGTAATACACAAGGAGGGTAGCTCTTGTTTCCTCGTGATGAAATAAATACACGTGTGTTTATTTCTTCATGGGGGAGCAAGATTAACCTTACTTGTTAGTACTTACTGTTCACTGCTCTCTGCCTCATTTAAGATCCTCTTTCTTCCACAGAATTTACATTTCCTGTTTCTATCCTTGGTAGTGTTGTCTCGTATGGCTTAGTGTTCTTCTTTCATTGGGTTTAGCTTTCCTTCTCTTTCGTCTACTTTCATACAGTATTTAGTATTCTTTACTAGAATTTAATATCCTTTCAGAACGTTTTTCACAGGGGGGTGAATTTCATAAAGGTTTGGGTCCTCTTCTTTCACAGAGCTAGTGTTCTGTTCTTTCATAGGGGCTTGTGTTCTCTCCTTTCATAGGGGTTAGAGTCCTCTTCTTTCACAGGGGTTAGTGTTGTGTCCTGTCATAGGGGTTAGCGTTCTCTTTTTTCACAAGGGCTAGTGTTCTCTCCTTTTAAAGGTTTTTGCTTCCTTCTTTCACAGAGGCTAGTGTTCTCTTGTTCTCTCCTTTTACAGGGGTTAGCGTCCTCTTCTGTCACAGGAGCTAGTGTTCTCTCCTCTTCTTTGGGGGCTAGTGTTCATTCCTTTCATAGGGGTTGGAGACTTCTTTCACAGGAGCTAGTGTTCTCTCTTTCATAGGGGTTAGCGTCCTCTTTTCGCAGGGGCTAGTGTTCATTCCTTTCATACGGGCTAGCGTCCTCTTTTTTCACATGGGCTCGTGTTTTAGCCTTTCATAGATTCAGTGTACTGTTCATTCTTGGTGTGTAGTGTCCCCTTCTTTAAGTTTATGCTCTTCCTTTCGTATGGATTTTATGTCCAATCTTGCTTTTTAATGACCCTTTGTGTTGTGTTCTTTCATATGGACTATTGTCTTTTATTGATGATGTTTCTGTCATCTTCTTTTCCATGGTCTGTTGTTCCTTTCACAGGTAGAATGCCTTTCTTGCATAGAGTTTAGTGTCCTCTTTACAAAGGGCCTAGTGTCTTTTTTGTGATGACTTAGTGTGTCTCTTTCTATCGAATTCAGTGTCCTTTTGTCCTCTGTATTGTTCTTAGCTCTAGGGTTAGTATTACCTTTTCACAGAGTTCTGCGTGTTTCTCTTATAGGGTTCACCATACTTTCATGGCTTTTGTATCCTCTTTCGCACGATTCAGTGCCTTTGTGATTGATATGATTGGAACTATTCTTTCACAGAGTTTAACAATTTTTTCTTTCTTACAGAATTACGTCGTCGTACGTCGACTTCTCCTTTCTTAGGGTTTAATGCATCCTTTTCTGGAATATAGTTCTTCATAGGTGTTAATGTCTTCTTTCTTGATGTTTAGTTAGAATTTTCTTCGTAAGTATTTCAAACACATTTTTTTTTTGTGGCAGGACCAAACAGGAAGCGGTGCCAGTCTGCCAGACGACCACCAGGATCGCAGACCAGAGAGAAGGTGCGCCACTACTTGTTAAAGTAGTTAATTCGAATGTCGTAATAGTAGCAGAACTGTTACATTTTCATTTTGTTCCCCATTAAGTAGGTACTTGGAACATCAGTCATACTGTTTCGACAATAAAGATTATTAAAAGGGTGTGTAACGGGTATTTATACCATCATGGCATTGATCGTCGTCCCTTTTTGTTCTCAGGGGTGTGCATCCCTGCAGTAAAGCAGTCAGATTTTTTTTTGTCTTAATGGATTTTTAGAAATAATGTTGGAATTTACCACAGATCCCAGCTCTCTCTAGATATTCTTTCGTTTGTGTGGTAGACGAAATTTCTTCGACAAAAATATCGTTTTTAACTGTCCATGTTTTTAAAGCAAGATATTCAGATTTTCCGCAGAATAATACAAAATATTTTTATAAGAATTTTACAGATGTTTAAAATATTGTTCACATTTCGATGTTAAACTCTGATGGCCCTTTTCTCATAACGTTTGGTTTTCCCCTTCACATCTTCGCCTCTGGCGCGTGCCAAAGTTTAAGAGTTGGTCAGGTCATGGGAACTGTCAGTGGATGGACATAGTAGCGATCTCCCCGTAGAGGGATTAAAAAATGGACGTATTCTTTGTTTTCTCGTTTTTGTTTTACTTGCTTGTGCTTTCTTTTTTTGCTTGTTGTTTTTGTTTAATTACTGGTGGACAAAAAGATATATGGAACACTGATTCCATACTTCTCACTACCAAGCCCTTAAAACCACCATACATGTCCACGTATGGCTTTAACATGCACAGACATTCACAAATTGGTAGAAAACTCTGTACGTTTCATGACTGAACATTGAGAAATAAGCGAGAGCACTGACAAAAAAAAAACTTTGTGAACATCTGGAATATGTGTATGAAGACCTGGTACGATCCAGTCTGGCATCTCTGTTAATTTTAGAATCAGTAGTATGATAAGGAGGTCTGTTTTCATCACCTAAAAGGAGCTTGAACTGCACACATCTGTTTTCTCCCTGCTAATATGTGTGATCTTGTTTTTGAGGCTTCTTTTAGTAATTTGATGTAGAGCTTGTTTTCCTAGAAGGGTGGCTGGAGGGGTGTGTCATTTAACAGTGGTGTCAGTCTTCATTAGTTCTGTGAGGTCTTTCGGCGGAGCTGTGAAGAATAACAACAGCGCATCTTTACCTCCAAATCTGCAATTATATGATGAAAAAGAAATTTAAAGCAGCTCATTTGTTTTATCCGAGTCATTGCTGGTGTAAATGACAATGATCAGGGCATTGATTCAGTATGTGAGAGTGTTCGTAAATGAAAGTGTGTTTAGATATGAGCTGTGCATGAATGTATCTGCAGTAATGTTCGTGTGTGTGTGTTCGTATGTAAGTGTGTAAATGTATAACCAGACACATACGTATGAACGTACACTTTTTAGCAAAGCTCAGTTTGGAATGAATGAATATAGACGTTCGTGTGCGTGCACATATAATATACTTGAACGCCCATTGTTTTTTTAACATGCACAAACATACACAAATATGCATCCAAGCACATGCCCGCAGTCACACTTACATGCCCTCCACACATGGATGTGCATATGCGCGCGCGTGTGTGCGCACACACACACACACACACACACACACACGCGCACACACACACACACACACACACACACACACACACACACACACACACACACACACACACACACACACACACACACACACACACACACACACACACACACACACACACACACACACACACACACACACACACACGCACAAACATTGAAGACAACAGCATGCTTTCACTCGGTTCCCCATAATACATAGCGTAAAAAAAAAAATATAGTCAGATGGAAAAAAAGCACAAACTAAAAATGTTTCTTAAACTAACTTTAGTTTTTGATGAATTGAATGAATCAGATTTGTTTGCAGATAGAATAAGATCTGAACTGAAGATACTGATTATGTATTGACAGGGGCAAGACACTGCTACATCAACGGGGGAAGGAGCTGCTTCATCAACGGACAACGGAGACCAGGCCATGTGAACGAACTCAGTGGATGCGGCTAACCCAAATGGGGGAGTATTGTTCCTGATTTTTGGCTTGTTCTTCTCTCTCGTCTTTACACTTTTTCCAGTGTAGCTGTCCCTTTCTTTCATAGTTATGTGTGCTGTCATAGAGTTTAGTGTTTCCTTGTGTAGAGTGTGTGTGTCTATCCCAGGATTCTTCTTTCCCAGAGTTTAGTATCGCCTTTCCTCACAAAAGTTCTACTGTCTTTTACAGGGGGTATATTTTCGACACTCTCACAAGTTTGAAATCTCCTTTCTGCGGTACTAGAATCTTTTTCGTTCTCAGATGCTAGTCTTCTTATTCAGGGTTTAGTGTTTTCTTGATTCACAGATGTTTGTGTCCTTTTCTTCAGGAACTAGTGTCCCCCATATTTTCCACAACTGATGCTCGTCTTTTTTTTAATTGGGTTGTACCTTTCCTAACTTTCTAGTCTTCAGTGATTCTTTCCGTGCGTCTTCTTTTCCAGGATTTTGGGTCTTCTTTCTCAGAGTATTATGTCTTCTTCTTTTCCTAGGATTTAGTGCCGCCTTCTTTCCCAGGGTTTTTTCTGTCCTAAGATCACGTGTCTTTTTTTTCCTGGGTTTAGTGCGTTTTTCTTCCCCAGGATTTAGTGTTCTGTTCTGTCCTTTCCCAGGGTTCCATGCCTTCTTTCTTTCCCAGGCTTTAGTGCCCACTTCTTTCGCAGTACCTAGTGCCTTCTTTATTCCACAGTGTTTAGTCTTTCTTCGTTCCAAGGATTCAGTGCCGTCTCTTCTTTTCCCCACCCCCCACCACAACACAACCCACCCCCATTACACCCGACCACCACAGCACCACACCACACACACACACACACACACACACACCCCCCACCCCACACACCCACCACCACACCCTTACCACACCACTACCACATCTCAACCACACCACAAAACACACACACACCACACTACAACACACAACATCACCACACACACACACACACCACACACAACACAATACACAACACAATGCACACACACACACACCACACCACTCCACAGCACACAGCCCACAGCACACAACCCCACACCCCCAACACACCACATCCTCATAAAAAACACTCCACCCCACCCCACACCACAAAAAACATCACTTTACACCACACCACACCGGAACACAACACACAACGACACACCACACCATATCAGGGGGTTGGAATAGCTCAGTGGTAGAGCGCCGGACTCGTAATATTGGTGATCCTGGCGTTGCGGGTTCGAATCTCCGCCGGGTCGTTTCGGTACAGGGGGATTTTTCACTCGGAGTTGACATTGGTTCTGACTCCATCTCCCTTACAGTCCTTCGAATGAGACGATAAACCGAGGTTCACAAGAGTGGGGACTCTGGTATTTTACACTAAGGCCTGTTTGGCCGTGTGTGTTGAGGTCTGAACTGAAATATGCGTATCCAACGTTCAGACCTAGGATGTTTCATTGTCCAGCACTTCGCCTTGGTGCTTGTACCGAGGTCTGTGGGAAGTCTTGAAGAGGCTCTCCGGAAGTGGTCGTTTTAATTTGATGCGTGAAGAGTATCATTTTCAGTTTGTCGTTGCCACGTTTTGTGGAGATCTCTACATTCTGTTCCCTCACTGTCTGTCCATGGATTGGTGGGGGTCTTCTGTAAGCAGGAACCATGGTGTATGGCGCCTTCTTTGACTACATCTGTCTGTGGGATACAGCAGAAGGTGTTCAGAAACTTCGACTCCCAGGTGGCTTGTCACCTTGGATGGTGGGTTATTAGGACAGCGAGTCTAGTGCAGAATGGTGGCTTTGGTTAGGCTTTAGTAGCTTGGGGGGGGGGGGGGGGGTTAGGGGTTAGAGGGGGGGCCCGTTCCAGCGCATCATTTAGCTCCTGGCAAGACTGAAGGTGTGCAGGATGCTGCAGTGTTGAACTTCTGTGTGGATAAGAAATTTTGGCGTTGCGTAGTTGGAAAAACGGTCTGAATGGATCGGAATGGCCTTACCATGAGATCCATTTTGCGGTGGCATCAGCTTGACCGGCTCCTGCGCGTGGGAGCTTATCAGGGTGTAGGGACCCTGGAGGTGTCAGAGCTGTAGTCATATGAAGCAGAGTGCCACTGCCTTCCTGTGTGACACATGGCTGCTCTGGTTTCTGTGACAGTTGTCTGTGGACCAAAGGTACAGAACAGTGGTACCAGACGAGATGCTTCAGGAAAGGCATGCATTTCTGAAGTGTCTCTTGGGATCCCCTGGTACTGTCTGAGTACCCTTTGTTTTGCAGAGAACCTGTCATGGCGGTCATATCAGCATGGAGTTCACACTGGAGGTTCCGTGGAACTGGCTTCAGTATAGGCCTTAACGTCGGTCGTGTTTACTGTCGTGGATATCAGAAATTTCGCCCCTGATTCGTGGCTGATTCGCGATTCGTGTTCATTCGCGTCTCTTCACACGGATCTTTCAACAACGCCACTGCATGCCTTTAGTTCTGCTAGTGACTGGATGTTGTGTTGGATTAGTTGAATAAGTGGGGAGCAGAGGAAGGGGCAGGGGGTACTAAAGAAGCCTGGCTAGAGAAATACGTACATATAGATGTATATGTACACATTTGTCTCTGGTGTAACCATTGCCATTCATTCTGCGCATGATTCCCTTTTCTGGTGATTCATCAGTCAGGGTGATGGTTCCCGGGAATCAGAGTTGCTGGCTGCCTTCTGTTGTGTTCCATAGATGGATGCAGTTGAAGGAGTTAATGTGCATCTTGGGACCAGTGTGCAAGGGATGTTTATCTTTTCATGACATGATTGTGAGGCAAGAGAATTGGAGGTATCCGTGGATCGGTCATCGGCCAGCTGGGGGTCAGATTGTTCATGTTTCTGGGAAAGGCTCTTGTTCTCGCACTAGTTCTTGCTCAGGCCAGCCAGGTGAAAGTGGCTCAGGCTAGGTGGCCAAGGCAAGGCTGACCCATCCCGATCCTACCCAGCCCTACCCTACCCTACCCTGCCCTACCCTACCCTACCCTACCCTACCCTACCCTACGCCATGGCCAGGGCCCAGTCCTAGGCAGCTTAGGCCCAGGCCAGCCTTGGCCAGTCTGGCCCAGGTTAGGTGGCCCAGGCCAGATTGACCCTCCCGACCCTCAGTGACCTTCCCTGACCCACCCTATCCCAGCCAAACTGGCTCAGGCCCACCACCACTCTACCACGACACCACACCACACACCACGACACCACCACCACCCACCCACCACCACACCAGTACCACACCCATCACCTTACCACTACAACCAAACCACAACCTCACCACAAACCCCACCACCACCCCACCACACACACCACCACACCACACCACCACACACACCACCACACCACCACCACACCACCACCACCACAACACCATAGACACGATCACCACACACACCACCACACCATACCACCACACCAACACACCACCACCCACCACCACCACTACCACTACAACACCATAGACACGATCACCACACCACACCACCACCACCATACCACCACACCACCACCACCACCCACACCACCACCACCACTAACACAACCACCACAACACCATAAACACGACCACCACACCACCACAACACCACCCCCAGCACAATCACCACAGCACCATCAACACGACCACCACACCACCACCACTACTACCGTCCCCCACTACCATTACCACACCCTCACCCACCATACACTAACACAACAGTCACAACTCCATCACCACACCAACAATGCCCCCCCCCCCCCCCCTACTAGGATCCATCCCCTTCTCTCTCCTTGGTCTGGTGTTTCCTTCATCGCCAGGGTTCCATGTAGTATAGTTTTCTATTCTTTCTAGGGTTTAATGTCCTCTTTCCCAGTGTTTTGTGTCTTCAAATTTTTGGTGTACTTTTCTTTCCCAGGACTTGGTGACTTCTTCTTTTCTAGGTTTTAGTGTTTTCTTTCCCAGGGTTTAATGCCTGTGTCTTCCCTAAGTTACAATCTTCTTTCGTATGATTCCCATGGATGTTCTTGTTTCCTATGGCAGTCTTCTGTTGATCAAGGATACAAAACGGTAGGCGTCCGAGTGGATGGTTCATGAAAGTATCAAATGACCCCTCCAGTGATGTTGCAGGCCTCATGTTTTCGGGATCTGGAACGTGGACGCATGTTTTCAGATCTTTGGGGTTTTGCTGCAGAGCTGCTTAGGAAGTTTTTGATCGTGTTCCAGAACTATTTCCTTTGTGCGCACCTGGTTCCTCCTTGTCTGAGTAGTCCGCATTCCACAGAAAGACTGACATGGCATTGAGGAGCCTGCATGCGGATCCTTTCATTAGGACTCAGCAACTTTCTTCCACATGAAGTAATGGAGAAGGAGGGTAGCTCTCTTGCTCCCCCTGTGATGAAATAAATACACATGTATTTTATTCTTCATGGGGAGTAAAGATTAACCTTACTTGTTTAGTACTTACTGTTCACTGCTCTCTGTCTCATTTAAGATCCCCTTTCTTCCACAGAATTTACGGTCCTGTTTCTATCCTTGGTTAAGTGTTGTCTCGTATGGCTTAGTGTTCTCCTTTCATTGGGTTTAGCTTTCCTTCTCTTTCGTCTACTTTCATACAGTATTTAGTATTCTTTCCTAGAATTTAATATCCTTTCAGAACGTTTTTTTTCACAGGGTGTAGAATTTCATAAAAGTTAGGGTCCTCTTTCTTTCACAGAGCTAGTGTTCTTTTCTTTCATAGGGGCTTGTGTTCTCTCCTTTCATAGGGGTTAGAGTCCTCTTCTTTCGCAGGGGCTAGTGTTATCTCCTTTCATAAGGACTAGCGTCCTCTTTTTTCACATGGGCTCGTGTTTCTCCTTTCATAGATTCAATGTACTGTTCATTGTTTGTGTGTGTAGTGTCCCTTCTTTAAGTTTATGCTCTTCCTTTCGTATGGTTTTTTTGTCCAATCTTGCTTTTTAATGGCCCTTTGTGTTGTGTTCTTTCATATGGACTATTATCTTTTATTGATGTTTCTATCATCTTCTTTTCCATGGTCTGTTATTTCTGTCACAGGCAGAATGCCTTTCTTGCATAAGGTTTAGTATCCTCTTTACATAGGGCCTTTTTTCTGATGGTTTAGTGTGTGATTCTTTCTGTAGAGTTCAGAGTCCTTTCGTCCTCTGTATTTTTCTTAGCTCTAGGGTTTACTGTTACCTTTTCACAGAGTTCTATGTGTGTTTCTCTTATAGAGTTCGCCGTACTTTCATGGCTTTTGTATCCTCTTTCACACGATTCATTGCCTTTGTGATTATATGATTGGAACTATTCTTTCACAGAGTTTAACATCTTTTTGTTTCTTACAGAACTACGTCGTCGTACGTCGACTTCTCCTTTCTTAGGGTTTAATGCATCCTTTTCTGGAATATAGTTCTTCATAGATGTTAAGGTCTCCTTTCTTGGTGTTTTGTTAGAATTTTCTTCGTAAGTATTTCAACACAGTTTTTTTTTTGTGGCAGGACCCAAACAGGAAGTGGTGCCAGTCTGCCAGACGACACCCAGGATCACAGACCAGAGAGAAGGTGCGCCACTACTTGTTAAAGTAGTTAATTCGAATGTCGTAATAGTAGCAGAACTGTTATATTTTCATTTTGTTCCCCAGTCAAGTAGATACTTGGAACATCAGTCACACTGTTTCGACAATAAAGATTATTAAAAGGGTGTGTAACGGGTATTTATAACCATCATGGCATTGATCGTTGTCCTTTTTTTGTTCTCAGGGGTGTGCATCCCTGCAGTAAAGCAGTCAGATTTTTTTGTCTTAATGGGTTTTTTGAAATAATGTTTGGAATTTACCACCGATCCCAGCTCTCTCTAGATATTCTTCGTTTGTGTGGTGGACGAAATTTCTTCGACGAAAAGATATCGTTTTAACTGTCCATGTTTGAAAGCAAGATATTCAGATTTCCGCAGAATAATACATAATATTTTTTATAAGATTTTTACAGATGTTTCAAATATTGTTCACATTTCGATGTTAACTCTGATGGCCCTTTTCTCATAACGTTTTGTTTCCCCCTCACATCTTCGCCTCCCAGCGCGTGCCAAAGTTCTAAGAGTTGGTCAGGTCATGGGAACTGTCAGTGGATGGACATAGTAGCGATCTCCCCGTAGAGGGATTTTTAAAACGGACGTATTCTTTGCTTTCTTTTTTTTTTTGTTTACTTGTTTGCGCTTTCTTTTGCTTGTTGTTTTGTTTAATTACAGGTAGACCAAAGATATATGGAACACTGATTCCATACTTCTCACTACCAAGCCCTAAAAACCACCATATATGTCCACGTATTGGATTTAACATGCACAGACATTCACAAATTGGTAGACAACTCTGTACGTTTCATGACTGAACATTTGACAAATAAGCGAGAGCATTGACAAAAAAAAAAAAAAAACAAACAAACAAAAAAACTTTGTGAACATCTGAATATGTGTAAGAAGACCTGGTACGATCCAGTCTGGCATCTCTGTTAATTTTAGAATCAGTAGTATGATAAGGAGGTCTGTTTTCATCACCTAAAGGGAGCTTGAACTGCACATCTGTTTTCTCCCTGCTAATATGTGTGATCTTGTTTTGAGTCTTCTTTTAGTAATTCGATGTAGAGCTGTTTTTCCTGGAGGGGTGGCTGGCTGGAGGGGTGTGTCATTTAACAGTGGTGTCAGTCTTCATTAGTTCTGTGAGGTCTTTCGGCGGAGCTGTGAAGAATAACAACAGCGCATCTTTACCCAAATCTGCAATGATATGATGAAAAGGAAATTTCAAGCAGGTCATTTGTTTTATCCGAGTCATTGCTGGTGTAAATGACAATGATCAGGGCATTGATTCAGTATATGAGAGTGTTCGTGAAATGAAAATGTGTATTTAGATATGAGCTGCATGCATGGATGTATCTGTGGTAATGTTCGTGTGTGTATTCGTATGTTAGTGTGTAAGTGTACAACATGATACATACGTATGAACGTATACTTTTTTTTAGCAAAGCTCAGTTATGAATGAATGAATATAGACGTTCGTGCGTGCACAAATAATATACTTGAACGCCATTGGTTTTAACATGCACAAACATACACAAATATGCATCCAGGCACACGCCCGCAGTCACACTTACATGCCCTCAAGCACATGATGTGCATATGCACGCGCACGTGTGCGCACACACACACACACACACACACACACACACACACACACACACACACACACACACACACACACACACACACACACACACACACACACACACACACACACACACACAGGACACACACACACACACACACACACACACACACACACACTCACATGGACACGCACAAACATTGAAGACAGCGGCAAGCTTTTACTCGGTTCCCCATAATACATGGCGTGAAACAAAATATAGTCAGATGGAAATAGCAAAACTAAAATGTTTCTTAAACTAAGTTAGTTTTGATGAATTGAATAAATTAGATTTGTTAGCAGATGGAAAGACATTAACTGAAGATACTGATTATGTATTGACAGGGGCAAGACACTGCTACTTCGACGGGGCACGGACAACAGAGACTAGGTAATGTGAACGAACTCAGTGGATGCGGCCAACCACAAATGGGGGGGAGTATTGTCGGGACTTTTCGCTCGTTTTTCTCTCTCGTCTTTACACTTCTTCCAGTGTAGCTGTCCCTTTCTTTTTATATTTAAGTGTGCTGTCATAGAGTTTAGTGTTTCCTTGTGTAGAGAGTTGTGTCGTCTTCTCTCCCAGAGTTTCATGTCGCCTTTCCTCACAAAAGTTCTACTGTCTTTTACAGGGGGTATATTTTGGTCACTCACAAGTTTGAAATCTCCTTTGTGCGGTACTAGAATCTTCTTCTTCGTTCTCAGATGCTAGTCTTCTTATTCAGGGTTGAGTGTTTTCTTGATTCACAGATGTTTGTGTCCTTTTGTTCAGGAATTAGTGTTGCATATTTTCCACAGCTGATGCTCGTCTTTTTTTTTTAATTGGGGTGTACCTTTTATAACTTTCTAGTCTTCAATGATTCTTTCCATGCGTCTTCTTTTCCAGGATTTTGGGTCTTCTTTCTCAGAGTATTATGTCTTCTTCTTTCCAAGGATTTAGTGCCACCTTCTTTCCCAGGGTTCTTCTGTCCTAAGCTCACGTGTCTCTTCTTTCCTGGTTTTCGTGCGTTTTTTTCTTCCCCATGATTTAGTGTTCTGTCCTTTCCCAGGGTTCCATGCCTTCTTTCCCAGGCTTTAGTGCCCACTTTTCTCAGTACTTAGCGCCTTCTTTATTCTACAATGTTTAGCCTTTCTTTGTTCCAAGGATTCAGTGCCCTCTTCTCTTTCCCCACCACAACACAACTCACCCCCATTACACCCCGACCACACACCCCCCCCCCCACACACACACACACACATCCTCACCACACCCTCACCACACCACTACCACATCTCCGCCATACCACAAAACACGACACACACCATACTACAACACACATCACCCACACAGTAAACCACACCACACCACAACGCAGTGCACAATACATACTCAACACACACACACACCACACCACTCCACAGCACACAACCCCACACCCCCAACCACTTTCTTCTCTCCTGCGTTCCAGGTATGCAGGAGAGAACAAGTGTGCTTTGCTTGTATTCAAGGTTCTCAGTAGGGAACACGGATGGTTTGCTTCTGTTGCACGTACGCAGCAGAGAACAAGTGTGTTTTGCTTGTATTACAGGTACACAGCAGAGAACAAGTGTGTTTTGCTTGTATTACAGGTACACAGCAGAGAACAAGTGTGTTTTGCTTCTACTCCAGGTTCGAAGCAGAAAACAAGCGTTTTGCTTCTATTGCAAGTACGCTGCAGAGAACAAGTATGTTTGCTTGTATTACAGGTACGCGCAGCAGAGAACAAGTGTGTTTTGTTTGTATTACAGGTAGGTACGCAGCAGCAGAGAACAAGTGTGTTTTGCTTGTATTACAGGTACGCAGCAGAGAACAAGTGTGTTTTGCTTGCATTACAGGTACGCAGCAGAGAACACAAGTGTGTTTTGCTTGCATTACAGGTACGCAGCAGAGAACAAGTGTGTTTTGCTTGCATTACAGGTACGCAGCAGAGAACAAGTGTGTTTCTTTGTATTACAGGTACGCAGCAGAGAACAAATGTGTTATGCTTCTATTCCAGGTGCGCAGCAGAGAACAAGTGTGTTTTACTTCTATTCCAGGTCTGATGTAGAGAACAAGTATGTTTTGCTTCTATTCCAAGTTCCCATCAGAGAACAAGTGTATTCCAGATACGCAGCAGAGAACAAGTGTGTTTTTCTCTTCTACGCTGTAGAGAACAAGTGTGTTTTGCTTCTGTTCCAGATACCAAATAGAGAACAAGTGTGTGTTTTGCTTCTATTCCAGGTATACAGCAGAGAACAAGTGTGTTTTGCTTCTATTTCAGGTACACAGCAGAGAACAAGTGTATTTTGCTTGTGTTCCAGGTACCCAGCAGTCAACAATTGTGTTTTGCTTCTATTCCAGGTATGCAGCAGAGAACAAGTGTGTTTTACTTCTATTCCAGGTACGCTGTAGAGAACAAGTACGTTTTGCTTCTATTCCAGGTTCCCATCAGAGAACAAGTGTATTCCAGGTGCGCAGCAGAGAACAATTGTGTTTTGCTTCTATTCCAGGTACCAAATAGAGAACAAGTGTGTTTTGCTTGTATTCCAGGTTTTCTCAGCAGGGAACGCGGGTGGTTTGCTTCTATTGCAGGTACGCAGCAGAGAACAAGTGTGTTTTGCTTCTATTCCAAGTACGCGACAGAGAACAAGTGTATTTTGCTTGTGTTCCAGATAACCCAGCAGTCAACAAGTGTGTTTTGCTTCTATTCCAGGTACGCCGCAGAGAACAGTGTGTGTTTTGCTTCTATTCCAGCTCGCTCTCTCTCTCTCTCTCTCTCTCTCTCTCTCTCCTCTCCTCTCTCCTCTCTCTCTCTCTCTCTCTCTCTCTCTCTCTGTGTTTTGCTTTGTTCAAGGTGACGCTACAGAGGACAACTACGCTCTACTTTATTCAAGACAATGCAACAGATCACGTGTTTAACTCAGTAAAAGACCTTTCATGCTTTGATCACTTGGACACATATGATTTATTTAGGTGTTGCTGACTTTTACATTCCATTTTTGTTTTAACTTTTTAACAGCCTTTTAACTCCACATCAATAAATGTCTCCATTCCCATGCAGAAAAATATGGTTTAATCCACCCAAGTCAATCAGGGTTCAGAGAAAACCATTCGTGCCATACAGTGCTAACTAAATTATAAATAGATGGATCTTAAACATGAACTACAAGCAATTTTCAGGAATTCTCTTTGTAGATTTCGCAAAAGCTTTCGACGTTATAAATCATGAACTTTTACTTAGAAAACTAACTTTGTAAAAGCTATCATACAAAACACTGAAACTTATTTCATCTTTCTCTCCAACAGATAACAAATTGTGTCCGTAAACACATACAAATCTGATTTTCTTCCCAACAAATTTGGTGTCCCACAAGGGTCAGTATTAGGTCCTCTGTTGTTTTCATTTTGCATCATTGATCTGCCATTGTACTTGAAAATATACAGTGAAATGTTCGCTGATGATACAACCTTGGACACAAGTAGTTCTGACGCCAAACAGGTTTGCAGTGACATCCAAGAAAACATCAATCTCTTGGTTAAATGGACACTATTTAATCACATGGCTCTCCATCCTCAAAAAAACTAAATTCATGATGATAACTACAAGACAAGAAACGTCAAACTCTAAGCCAAAAGCTGCCAGTACTTTGCATTTCTAATGAAAACGTCAAAGTAACCAGTCACAAAGTCTTGGGAATAACAATAGATAATAATCCAACTTGGTCAAAACACTTAGTCTTAATCTAGAAACGTTGCAAGAAAACTATATCTTCTAAAACGGATTAAGAACTTCTTAAATTTGCATGCAAGAAAAGTATTCTTTCACTCTTACATTCAGCCTTTTATTGACTATGCCTCAACGTTTTGGGATTCAGCGAGCAATAATTCACTCAAACCACTAATTAGCCTTCACAAAAGACCTGTCAAAGTAATGTAAGGTCGACCATCATAACTGGTAGATTCAGACTATAAGCAATCAGGGCATTCTCCCATTTAAAGCCAAACTCTATACAATAAAGGACTCTTTATGCATAAGGTACTCCATGGAAATGCTCCATTTTCTCTAACAAATGTGTTCACTTTTAACGACTATCGACATTCACATAAAATAAACCTCCCGTTTGCAATGATTAATCTATACAAGTCTAGTTTGGCATATTCCAGAAGTTGGCTATGGAACCATATTCCTCAAGAACTAAAAAATCAATCAAACTTAAAGAAATTCAAGTCTAATTTTCAAAAATATCTTATGAATGTCTCAGATTTGACTGCACTATACCCTAAAATATATTGAAAATTCTTAATTCAGATTTAATGTAACAAATATTTGATGTTCGAAGTTGACTCAATTCTACACAAATTGCACTGATTATCCTTTGCCATTAATGTGTTTTTTCAAAGCCTTTCGCGGGTGTTTCTCCATGTCTGTTTCATTGTCTTTCTCTTTCTTTATCTCTGCCTATCTACCGCCAGTTGGTCAGTCGGACAGTCTGTCTGTCTGTCTGTCTGTCTTTCTCTCTCTCTCTCTCTCTCTATCGCGCGCGTGCTGTGATGGAGGGGAGGGGGGGGGGGGGGGGGGAGGCGCGCGGACCGGACAGCAACAAGAGACGTCGGAGCACAGTTGGCATGTCGACGAGTATCTAGTGTATTGTGTCTTTAAGAATAGCCCAGCCTAAAGTCATACAACCAGTTAGGAAAGGTTTATTAATAGAGTATGTCCGGCCGGCGCGCCCCGTGCGGTTCGCGGTCTCCTCCCCCCCCCCCCCCCCCCCCCTCTTACGCTTCCGCTGTGGGGGGGGGGGGGGGGGGGGGGGTCGCGGGCCGCGCGAGGCGCGCGGGCGGTACAGCAACAAGAGACGTTGGAGCACAGCTGGCATGTCGACGAGTATCTAGTGTATTGGGTCTTTAAGAATAGCCCAGCCTAAAGTCATACAACCAGTTAGGAAAGGTATCTTATTAGAGGAAATGTTATAGGCCTGTTCTTAATTTTACCTGGGTGACTAGTATTACAAAGGTTCGAGGATATATATGTTGGTATACAATAGTGTTGCCTATCAACCTTAGGAAATATTGTCTCGATTAACTAGTATGTTCTGTTTATATCTATAATATGTATTACTGACATAAATTGTTGGGATGTTTTTTCGGTATGTTCTTGATTGCAATGAAGTCACTACATTATTTAAACCCTACCCTAACCCCATCCTAACCCTAACCCTAAATATAACTCGAGTTTTTTTGGGAAAAAAAAAACATCTCTGAAAACAAGGCCTTCATAGCGACAGAATCTGAGGCTGGTGTCCCCTTACTGAGATTGAATTTATGTAAGCGAACGAGAACTATGTTTCATTTCATTTCATACTGTTTTCTTTGGAAAAATCGAAAATTTGATGCTGCGAACTCTTTATGTACAGACCTTTGGCCTCACAATAATGGTGCGGCGTTAAACGCGCGTCAAGCATCTCTCTCTCTCTTTCTCTCTCTCCATTCCCCCCCCCCCCCCCCCTCTTGCCCTGATCATTTTGTTGTTGGTAGTGGTGGTGGTGTTTATTGGTTTCTTTTTCTTGTTTCTTTTTGTCAAAGGTTCTCATGCAAGCAATTGTTGCATTTTTTTCATGTGTGTTTGTTTGATTTGCTTTTTACTATATATCGATTTTTTTTTCTTGCCAGAGGGCTGGATGTACAAAAGTATTCATGCTTAGTCCACTACCTTCCCAAAATAAAATTCATTTGTTCGTTCGTTCTCTCTCTCTCTCTCTCTCTCTCTCTCTCTCTCTCTCTCTCTCTCTCTCTCTCTCTGTAACAGACTGGGATTCCCGTCGGTTTGCATGTTAATTTTTTGCAGCTATTATGAATGTGTTTTTAGCATTGCCAGGAAGTGGGAAAATGTCGCCATTTTTTTTCTGTGGGCCTTCAGTACACAGCGTCACAGCTGAAAGGTCATTTTTGACCCAACGTACTGTATTTATTACGCTTTGTTTCAGAGTGTGGAGTGCCAGAATGTTACATTGTGTTTTCTAAAGTGTTCCCGACAAATATTCAATCTGAACTACAGTGTCTTCATTACAGATTATCTGTTTATCCTGTCTATGATCATACAACTAACTTCTTGAACTTTGCAGCCACGACCCATCCAAACCAGCATATAATACTGAGATCTCACTTTCTCCTCTTCGGGAAGATGCAATGATAATCCACATCAGCTAACGTTTGCATGATAGTTAAGGCCTTAGAAATAGAAATGCACATCTACATTACCCTCAATTTCGTGTGTTGCAGATCGAAGTGCATGAGCCATTAGGAGCAGTCGCACGAGATGGAGCCCAGAACCAGTAAGAAACCCAAAACCGATTTCAAACTGTGTATTCAGTGTCAGGAGCCTGGCACTGGTGTCTTTGTGTCAGAACCATCAGAGGAACCCTACGCAAAGTTCTCCAGTTTGTGCACGAAAGAGGTCAGCATGGAGATGCTGACCATGCACAGATCAGTGGGCGATTGCATGGGTACACTGCCTCCAATCTAAAAGATAGGAAAGCAAAGTGGCACAGAACATGTTATGGATCTTCTTGTCACAGTGGTCACCTTGAGCGTGCCAGGCACGAAACCAGAAGGGCTGCTGAGAGGGAGAGAGTCAGCATGTACGGAAGAGGCGTGGGCAGCCGTCTTCTGCAGCCACTAGTGTATCAGACTCTGCTGAAAGAGAGACTCTTTCACTTCACACATGTGTGAATCACATGTGTGCTTCTCTGCATGTGCAGAGGTGTGTGTGTGTATGTGTGTGTGTGTGTGTGTGTGTGTGTGTGTGTGTGTTGTGTGTTCGGTATGAATGAGACTATCCTTAATGCCAGATACTGGTCTCAACTTT
>JADBJO010029401.1:0-12500 GCA_016801955.1 Conus betulinus
AGAAAACAAGCTTAATAAAGTAAACACAAAAAACCCAACTATTTCATTTTTGTTATTGCAAGGTGCTGCCTTAGATTGTGGTCCTTTGCTCAGCGTACCAGCCATGTTTCCGTACAACAATTCGATTCGTTTTCGAAAAGCCCAAACCGGCAGTGAACCTAACGAGAAATGAAAATGAAAATCACCAGAAAAAACCTCACCCTCCACTTTTTTTTTTGTTGTTGGTAGCCTCATACACGCGCTTGTTTTGTTGCAGATGTTCACATATAAAGGTCTTCCTGGTAACATCACTGTTCAAGAAGTTTCGTTCCTGCTCCTGCTCGCGTTGTGTGTAAAAGTGAAATTCAATTCGTTTCTTTTTTCTTTCAGGCATCATAAAAAAACCGTTGTCAGGTTACTGCTACGAACAAACACGCGCGCTACTTTCAAAAGCTATGCCCAGCCACGTTAGTATTTCTGTCTCGAAAATGGCATGGGGACATATCTGTGTGTAGATCATCAAACCCCAAACAACAACTGAACAACAATCGAACCCAACACAACTGAACAACGTCAACAATGAACAAAATCCCCCAACAACAACTGAACACAATCCAATCCAAACACACAACTGAACAACAATCCAACCCCAAACAACAACTACAACAATTATCAAACCCCAACACACTGAAACTGAAACCCCAACACTACTGAACATTATCAAAATCTTACAAAACTGACCACAACCCCACCAACCACACTGAACAACACTCCACCCAAACAAACACTCAACACAATTGTTTAGTGATGGACAAAAAACAACAACTGAACAGACCGACGGCCACCTAAACAAACACATTTTTCAACTGACATACAATCCACACGAATTTTCCAACCCAAACAACTGACCGTATTTCAACAAAACCCAAACAACTACTTAACAACATTTATCCAAACCCAACATAAACAAAAAAAAACCAATTGAATCAGCAACAACAACTAAAAATGAACAAATCAAACCCAAACAACAACTGAACATTTATCAATCCCATCCAAAACAGTTAACAATTAGTTAAACGCAAACAACTGATCGACAGTTTAGCATAAAACACAAAACAAAAACTGAACAGCTAATCAAACTTAAACAACAACTAATGAACGTTATCTAACCCAAATCCATCTTTAAAAACCCAGAAAACACGTTTCAAACCAAACAACAATGGATAATTCTACACCCCACCGGATGATGAACACTGTATCATTCGAGGAAGGGAAACAAACGAGAAACAACGAAACCACACACAACACACAACACACAAAGTAAAAAATGAAAATCACGGGCAAAAAAAGGCATCTTCCTCTGCCTGTGCTGAGATGCCATTCCCATCAACTGCTCCACAGACAACTCTACGGGGGACTGGTCCTGCACTTGACTGTTATTGCACAGCTGGAACGTTGTTTTGCTTTCCTTCGCGGGCTGAATAGAGGGAAAACATTGAACATACTTTGGAGAACTCGACCCGTCGTTCAGACCTGTGGGTGGGATTACGTGCAAAACCTCCCGTCGAGTCTCATGCGGTCTACAGTGGGCGAAAGCACTTAAATCCCCCCCCAACCCCTAAAATTCAGAGTCAGTAAGTTAGCCGGAACCACAACACACACACACAGCACACCCCCACGGGGCACACACTTAAAAATTAACAATCACAACGTGACCAAAAAATCCGCATCACACAACATCCCGAGACACAATCCCTGCTCGACACCACACAACCATCCCAAACCTAGGTACACCCACACACACACACACACACACCACCAGACGTTTTCATTTCCAGCACACAACCTACACACCCAACTCATGGGTTAGAACCCACTTACCACTGGCAGCAGACACGCATACGGCAACGTCGCACCTCCACTCGCAACGCACACAGTATTACACACAACATTTCACACGAACACAGAATACACCACACTTACAGCAAACCACACACAAAACACCAAACCACACACACCCACACACACATTCCATCACCAGTGGCTTCCCAAAACATCAATATCCAACTGCCACACACCCAAAACGACCAGGATCAGGACCCCACATTTACAATGAAAAGACTACTTTGGCATCAGAATCCAATTTCACAGAGCAAAAACGAAGTTCATTCAATAAACCAACAACGAAATGCATCTGAACAAAAAAAGCGAAAGCGAAATGCAACGAGATAAAAATAAAGAAATGGACTCTCACTTCCTGTCGTCTTCTCTCTTCTCTCGTCTCCTTCTCGTCGTCTCTTCTCCCAAATGGTATCTCAGAATGTGGCCACACCTGACAATGACTCACATCTGGAAACTTCAGCTGGTGGATCGTTGCAGTCAAGTGGACTTTTGCAATAATCCAAGCGTGAGGTGGAGCATCACCAAAAAATACCCTGTGGGTTGCCCGGAAATCTCAGATTTTACAAAAAACCAATCCCACTGTGACGATTTCTTTCCAGTGTTCCCCTTGATATAAGGAGTAGATCCAAAGATCACACGCCCCTCCCTCCCCCTCGAAGCCCCCCCTCTCTCTCTCGTCCAATATCTCCTCGCTCTTTCATGTGGATGAGTGATTGTTCAAAAAAAAAAAAAAAGAGTTGTGTGTTGTTTACTTATATTAATTTGTAAAGCCCCACCAGTATCGATTTCCATTTTTTCCTATGGTCACGAGGACCCAGACAAGAAGGTTTGTCCCGCCACCGCCCTGTTTCCGACCGACTTTTAGCAAGAGGATACCCCTTCAAATAATGAATTGTGCACCATCACTAACAATTAGAGCGTCCACTACTCACAGTACACTATGTAAAATCCTGTGTGTCCAGCCATGGGACACATTATTACAGCCGGATATACGTACAACTTTTAGTGGCTGCGTTTAATTTGCTGTGGCAAACCGCGGAAATTCGATCTTTTATCCACAGAAATAATGTTGATTTTGCATAAATGGTATAAATGGACCCAATGAAGAGGAAGGTAAAAAAGTCATGCAACAGCATGCAAACAATGAATCTAGGATTGAATTAAAATGTAGAACAAAAAACGACAAATTGAATTGTCTGTATCTCAATATTGAATCAAATGCAATTGACAATTCAGCTCTATTCTTCCATCATCTTATACGAACATGATATCTATTTCCTATTGTTTGGACCCACATTAAAAAAATGAAGAAAAAATATCTACTCAACAATAAACCAAATAGTAATGGTTGTCGACAAATCAACCAACATTTTGTTTTTTAAATGTGACTATGTCCCCAATGTTGTTATAGATTGAGAATTGCTGTTGTACAATTTATAGACTGAGAGGGAAACACCTTTACCACGTTTCGAGTCACTTCACTTAAAAACTTCGATTTGAGAATGTCTTTGGAAACACTGAAGAAAGATGGATGTTCGTGGACCAAAGGTAATGCTAGGCCGATTACGTAAAAAAGCTCTGTAAAGCCTGATAGAAAGAGAGAGAAATATTTACCCATCAAGTGTCAGCAATCTTGATGGAACGGCGTGTATCAACCTTGTTGAAGCGGAAGGAAGTATATTTTGTCAAGTCTGTGCTAATTGATGATTGTGACTGATGAGTTATGAACTTTCGGAATGAGGTCAACACACAATAACTAACTCAATGTCAGTTCAATGTCCGATAATAGTTTTTTTGCACACCTTGTCAGAAAGTTACTGAAAACGTGTTATCATGTGTCCGTGTTCGATTCAAAATGCTTTTGTAAACTGTGCAGGAAGAGGGGAGAATGTATGTTACCAACGTTTTGTGTCGGAAAAAAAAAATTGTGAAGGCCTTCGTAAACCGTGAAGAACAAGAGAAGATAGCCTACTATAGCAATTAGTACGAATGATTAGAAAATTCACATTGGCGAACTTGCAGAAGAGATACGAACACATGTTACCACGTTTATATTGACAACTGAAAACGTACTAGGGAGGCTCCACGACCTATATGCGCTCTTAAATCAGTTGTGGGACCTCTTGGATTAATGAGTACTGAGCTACACCAGCATGCAGTGCCATCCTGGCAAACACCCCGTGGCATTTGCTTGTAAACATGTGAAAGAAAGAAAACAAAAGAAAAACCTTCCCCGTTGCTATGTTGTACAACACATGTCCATAGTCATTACTCCCAGTATTTCTCATGTACAACTATCACACAACGTGTTCGTATGGAACAACTATCCCTTTCCTGGCCTCTCGCCGGCCCAGACTGATTCCGACTCTATCAAGCCAGTGGTTAGCTCAGCACATAATAGTCACGTGCTTGTCCTATTCGCCGTAATAAAAATCGGGGAAACTCACAACCTCCTGTCCAAATAGGATCACGAACGACCGTATTATGATTACACACAGAGTAACTCGAATCATTAAACAGAACATAACAGACAATGAACTTTGTAAACATGAGAAGGAGAGTGAAATATGCTGACACTAAGTACTTAGGCCCTTCTCGCTTCAACTGTTGTAGACATCATAGCAAATTAATAGTAAATTTTTACATATCACAGTGGTGGCATAAAGTAAAAAACTGAGAATTCCTAAGGTGTGCATAAATAACTGACAATGGACAATCATATAGTGCGAGTGAGAGATATTGGAACAGTGGTCGCCACAACGTGTAGAGTGGAGCTACAACTGTTATGGACCTAATATAGAGCGAGTAATCAAATGACAGCTGTTGAACACATAAGAGAAGTAAGCTATTCACAGTACCAGTACCACGTTAAATGCTGAGTCATTAACCAGTCGTTTGACAGAATCAATATTCGTAAACATTCATACGTTTTGCACAGACCACAACAGCAAGAGTATCACACAGTTGTGGTAAATTCTGAAAAGTAAATATATGAGAGATTATAGACAACCATTGTAAGAGTCAAAGGCATCTTTCTTGTGTGCACATCCAACACCAAAAGGCGTGGCATTGTTTCGTAAATCGAAATGCCATAGTTACAGGCTGAATGCTCTTTTCTTAGAAAGGAAAACGGTTGTGTAACAGTGGATAACCAGATGTGAACATGCATGAACCTGATAACAGCCAATTACAAATAAAACTAAAATCCACGTCAGCCTCGTTCCATTCCATGAATAGCACTATCCACAAGTTCCATGTTCCACACCTGGTAGAAAGTTATAGAACGGATTCTTGTACATTCCTGGCTGCACAGTTGTACATGAGGCCACAGATTAAAAGTTGTAGGGGGGAGGCCAATTAACAGTGTAAATGAGGCCAAGATAAAGTTGTACATGAGGCCAATATACAGTTTGTACATGAGGCTCAGAACAGTGTACATGCGGCCAAGGACACAGCATGTGAGCATGAGGCAAAAGACACAGGTTGTACAATGAGAGCCAGAACTACAGGTTGTACATGAGGCCAAGAACAGTTGTACATGAGGCCAAGACCATAGTTTGTACATGGAGGCCAAGGAGACAGTTGTACATGAGGCCAAGATAACAGTTGTACTTGAGGCCAAAGATACAGGTTTTGTATGCATGAGGCCAAAACACAGTTTGTACATGAGGCCACGATACAGTTGTACATTGAGGCCAAGCCCACAGTTGTACATCGAGCTGCAAAACACAGTTGTACATGAAGAGACCAAAAAGACAAACCGATATTTCAATACATGAGGGCCAAGAAACAGTTACTTACATGAGGCCAAGAACCAGTTATTGTCAGTGGAGAGCCAAGACCCAGTTGTACATGAAGCCAAGCACAGTTGGTATCTGATGGCCAAGACAAAGGTGTACGTGAGGCTAAGGACGCAACCTAAATGACGGACCACAAGACACACAAGACGCATAAATGAGGTCAGTGAATGTGAGTGCTGCCCTTCAGCCTGTACACTTGTCTAGTGACCACTATGAACACAACAACCTGTCGTTCTACGCAACCGATTCAGTGGAAGACACTTATACTGCATTAGAAGGCCGGTAAAATAAACAGCTGTAGGACATCTGAGAGGTTAATGACCAACATGTCATGTCGTGGGCAGTGTTATTGATACATACATTTGCAAACCGCAGTTGAAAACCATCATTGTCATAAAACTGGACACACAGCATGCTGGAACAACACAAAAGAACCTGCATAGCCACACGTCACCGTGTGTAGATCCCGGTTCAGTCTTTAGTGTATCGTCAAATAGGACGATCCAATATGAGCAAGGAACTAAAGGGAATCGATCCAGGTCGTTGCTTGAGCTGCTGGCAGGTACGTGAGGAACAGACCGCTTGATAACAGGGAGTCCATACCTCATACACTGACATGTCCCTCGCACCCTCTCTCTCCATCTGC
Source organism: Conus betulinus (assembly GCA_016801955.1). Classification (NCBI taxonomy): domain Eukaryota; kingdom Metazoa; phylum Mollusca; class Gastropoda; order Neogastropoda; family Conidae; genus Conus; species Conus betulinus. Next base: position 6,328 of record JADBJO010029401.1, read on the forward strand.
ACAATCCGCCAGGTCCAATAACAGCCCAAAATCAACTATCACAGGTCCCAGGCGAGGAATAGAGATGATAACCAAGACATCACTCGAGTCGACCGCCCATGGCAAACAAAAACAGGCAAAATAATACGCAAAGGTTCGTGCCCCTTGGCTGGTCGGTCTAAAAATTTCCCAGCTTATTTGAACTACTTGAGTGGAGCTGGGAAGAAATCTTTGGTGGTAGCGGGACGGCCTTCTCGATGTCCACCAGCACCAGATGTAACGGACATCCATCCATGCCAGACACACGGCCTACTGCTGATTGAGGATGGCGGCTATGGAAATCGTCATCATGGCGATGAGCCAGTTCCGCGAGTGATAGGATGGTGGACAGAGCCATTGGTAAGCACAGATACAGGGAACTTTCCACAAAAACACCGTGTCACCGTCCCCACGGGCGCTCATGGAGCTATTGGAAGGTGTCGGTGAGCGCTCCACCATCCCGATCATCCAGTAAACACAAGGAACGCCGTGGTCGAAGGGTGACGATACTCATCCACGACACTCGGGAGATCTGGACAAACGTGGCGTGGAAGGCAGAAGGAGGGAAAGCGAGCAGCACGAAGAGGTAGATGAAGAGAAACTTGAGGATGTCTTTGACGATCATTTTGGATCATCCTCCAGAAAAGTAGTGGTGATGCGGAAGCCCCCGGGTGAAGGAGATGGTGTACAGCCAGCCGACTTGCGACACGGCCACATGAGAAGACGTCTTAGGCTCCATGTCCGAGTTGTGAACAGCGTACAGCACGATCCAACCGAGGACCAGCACGGAGTAGACCAAGCTGACCACCACGGGCAAGGCGATGTACAGCAAGTTAGACATGACGCTGGCCCTCCACAACCGTCTGAACCTGACGGCGGCCGGAAGTTCTCCAGTGCACACGACCCGGGTCCAGGCGGTTACAGATTGTAGATGAGGAATGACGCCGGGCTCCACCGGACCTACGACGAACAGGAAGCCGGTTGCCGCGTCCATGCTGTCGTCATCTGGGTCGGTGCGTCTCTTTTCCAGCAGCCGTATGCCAGAGTAGCTATAAACATGCAACAAAAAGCAGTTTCCAGTTGTTCCAAATAGCAACAGAAAAAAAAAAACATGCAAAAAAAATACGAAACACAACAAAAACTGTGAACAAACAGTTACAGTTTTCAATTCTTTCAGATGGTGTCCGAATAAAAGAACAAAAAGAAAAAGGAAGGATGGGGGTGGGAGGTCTGGGACGAAATAAAACAGTTAGTTTCTAACTGTTGGAGGTCTGCCCATATTAATAACAAAAGGGAGCACGAGCAGTTACCGGTCATAATTGTTTTAAAGATCTGCCTGTAGACAACAAAACAAAACAAAACCAACGCAAAAAACCCTCAAGTAATAATAAAGGTTTTCTATCTGTTTAGAATCTGCTCATTTGGCAAAATAAAAACACTACAGAACAGTCATGTTTTTTGGTCTACTCAAACAACAGAAAAACGGGTTAAAAACTTTACGATTTCTCGTTATTTGTCTGACCAAACCTTGAAAGACATCTAGACAAACTAACGGTTACAATTTCTTAATGTCTAAGATCTGCCAGTAATGGCACGAAGAAAAACACACAGTTATAGAGTCATATTGCTCAAGATATGCCCTCCGGGCAATAGATAGGGAGGAAACCGGAATTGGATTTCAATAAGGAACAGACCCCATTATCAAACCAGGAGCAGAAGAGTGTTCGACATCTTTAGGATTCAAAGGTCGTGTATTGGTATGTGGAAAACGAAGGTGGTTGTATACACATGAATAACATCAATTCAGTAAGTTCAATTCATTTCAATACTAGCTTTTAATACTCCACAGGGACATTTATACGTGAATTCAAAGCATGCATCATAAACAATACATAATGTAACACTCATAACAAACAAAATCGTAAACTTAGAACACATCTCAGATTTTAAGTCCAGTGAAAACCCGCCAAAAAACTAAAACACTAGTCCAACTAGCCGTACACAAAAACACCAACACCCACACACACTCGTCATAAACCTCAACACACACACACAGTACACAACACACACACCCCGGAACAGACACACACACACACACACACCACACACACACAACATTGCACGCGCGCACGTGCGTGCGCGCACGAAAAATCTACCTGAACAGAGACATGTAGCTAATGGGGACGATCATTATGATAGCGTAAGTCCAGGCAGCAACTAGAACTGTAGGCTTTCTCTATCTCCGAGAACGGCTGGAAACAAACGCAATACCTCAACGTGAAGGCTTGCTCTGTATCAGATGTAGACCACCTTGAACATAAAGGTGGTTTTCTCCATCTCTATCCAAAGCATTGAGACATAAATGGGTTCCTCCTGCTTTAGATAGACACCACTCGTACATAAATGCCATTATGCATACAGACCATCTGGGCATCAAAAGTTTTCCTATTTTAGTCACAGGGACTCTTTAGCCTATCACCGCTCTCTATATCAGATTCGGGCCACCTCGGCACTAAAGCCTTTTTTCTGTTTTTGGTATAGACAATCCAGAGAGGAAAAGCTCTATCTTATCTCAGGTGTTGACCACATTTTGCCAACATGATGAATCCGACCCTTAGCTCTGGACTGGTATGCTGTAGACATCTGCCAAACATGGAATCTCAACCTGAGCTATAAATGTACTATTCTGTCGATATTTCGACATGAACACCGACCCCAAGCTATAAATTGATTCTGCGACATTTGAACACCCGAACCCAAGCTCTAAATATGCTAACCTGTAGACATTTGTCAACATGAAACCCCGACCCTAAGCTCTAAATATGCTATCCCTGGTAGACTTTTTCAACATGAACCGCACCCGACCCCTAAGCTCTAAATAGTCTACCTGTAGACATTTGCACATGAACACCGACCTAAGCCCGCCGACCCGTAGACATTCTAAATATGCTCGACCCTACGAGCTAGGACATTATCCTGTCAACATGACGACATGGACCCCGACCTCCCTCGAGGCTCTAGGCAGATTGTCGACATGGACCGACCTGAGCTCGAGGCATTGCTTAATGTTCATTTGTCAACATGGAATTCAGGACCTTCAAACGGTAGATAAGACCTCCTGTAACAATTTGCCATATGAATCCTGACGCCTGAGATCTGACAGAGAGCTGAAATAGACACAGAATACTCTTGGGCAGAATACCTCTTGGGCATTTCAGGGTTTCTGTGCCTTCAGAGAAGAGATGAAACATATTGAAGATGTTTGGTCCTTTTTCGTTTCCAAATGTCGACCATTTGTCAAAGACATTATCCCATTCCAGGGAAGAAAATAAAACCTGTAATTAGAAGCTTTCTCAGCAAACTTCTAGTTCAGGCAGGTCCCATTTGAGTCGACATCGTCGACTGATGATCTCGCAGACTGAATTACTTCCCTTATGAGAGCGCTAAACTCAATGAGGTCGAGACAAAGTGGGGGCCATCTCACCCTGGACTTGGCCGATTCTCTGTATCCACCAAACACAGACCACCTAGGTCTTTGAAGGCTTTCCCTTCTCACAGATCAGTTGTGTTTTCCGTTTCTGATTTCCTCCAGGTTGAAACTTCGCCAGAGTCACATGTTTCATTGGGAAAACTACCGCTTCCCCAGTCGCCTTCAAACGTGATTTCTATCTGTCGTGATTTTCTTTCCGTCAAGTATCAAAGTGAATTAAATAGAAAGCACCTTAATGTTATACATCAATACGAAACAACACAAGAAGCTGACCACGTTTCTTGACATGTGCCCACAGTCTGCGTGTCTATGCTCTAAGATTATCATACATGAAGCGCCTGCTAATCTCTCTGACCTCTTCAAAATATCTATTTCCTACACGTTCCCTCCATTCTTCCTCTGATGAACCGATTTTTCGAATTCCCTCAGATAACCGAACGCAGCACGGTTTTAGAGCATTCTTGTTTTGGTGTGGAAATACTACTTCTGGAATTCGCTGACCTTTCTAACCACGTCATGCCCCTCCTCCCTTCCTCTTTCACGTCCTGCTCTTAAAGCTGATCTGTCGGAAAAAGCCTGTTGCAGAAGACCATCTGAAAATACTGCTGATTTGCCAAATCACTTGCACATTCGCTTGTGTAGAAAATGAGCTGTAGACCATGTTATACACTGTATATCACATATTGTTGTATGTGTGTTTATGTGTGTGTGTGTGACATATTGTGTGCAGTGTGTGGTTGTGTGTGTGTGTGGTGAGTGATGTGGTGTGTGTGTGTGTGTGTGTGTGTGTGTGTGTGTGTGTGTGTGTGTTTGGTGTGTGTGTGTGTGTGTGTGGTGTGTGTTCAGCGTATATTTTAGATATTGATTTGTTAAAACTTGAAAAGCGCTTCGTAGCCTACGTTGTTAGGATGGACACTCTAAAGAAATGTCCTCATTGTTTATTATTTCTCATTTACGCCAATCCTACCTCAATAGAAGAAATGTTTTTCAAAGCGAAATTCTGCTGTGAGGCTGTAGATGGCGGTCAGCCATTGAAAACCCTACCAGTAGCTTTCCCTGGGAGTGTTTTTGGCACGGTTGAATCAACAGGCTAACACGGCGGTCAGTATCTTCCATCAGAAGCAAGTTGACAGAACTGGACGAATCACGTTTGCCCCACATATACAATGATACTCATGAACAGAAAGAGACAAAGATGGACTACCGAAAGGCGTTACCAACCTAGAGTCAAGTTCATCTTCTTTTCGTTTGAAATCTACTTCCTGTCTGATATTAAACAAACAAGCAAACAAACACAAGCTTTCTCGTTGTCCGAAAGAGCCAAAGATTTTTTTTTTCTTTGTCAGAAAGAAATCTTTCCAATTATGTTGTTCAGTTTTTTTTTTTTTTTTCGTAATTAATCCCCGGTACCCAGAAATAGTAACGTTCTGCAATTGACTGGTGGAACCCGTGTACCTCGCGTGTTACACCGGATATGACCTCTAAGGTCAACAAAGGGACATGACTGGGTTCACCTGAACGTCCAGCACTTTGCAGGCCGCCTCCGAGTCGTTGAGTGAGTGTGAGAACTCGATGTAAGATGGCCGGTGCACCACGGAGCTCCGGGAGCAACATCCGGTGAAGGAGTTGTTGGTCAGCGGCGTCATGTGTGGTGACGTTGTAGGTGACGTAATCGTCCGTACGGTAGCACATGATATTGTGCTTGGACAAGACGTAGCGAAGAATATCCGAAGCTCCCACCTGGGGGGAAGAAGAAGTGTGCCTTACAGGCCTTTTGGTCCTGCTTACAACTCTTCACCCAACCTCCACAGATTTTCATACCCATGCCCCCCCCCCACATGGTTTTTTAACCATTTTTGGAGGCATTCATGCAATCTGTTTTGAACACCCGACCTGCTTTTTCCGCCATCCATGCATGGATCAATATGCAACAGATTTGTAAACAGAAATCTCTCCTCCTCTCCCTCTCTCTACTCTCCCAGTCTTCTCATTCTCTAACCAAATCTCTCTCTCTCTCCTCTCTCTCTCTCTCGCTCTGGTCCCTCCTCTCGTCTGTGTGTGGTGTTTGTGTGGCGTCTGTTGTACATTGTATGGTGTGGTGTTTGTGTGGGCGTATGTGGGTGTGTGTTTGTGGTGTGGGGGGGCGGGGGGGGTGGGGGGGGTGGGGTGGGGGGGTGGGGGGGGTGGGGGGGGGGGGTGGGGGGGGCAAAAACGGCTGTGAACAATCAAAACCTGGGCAGGGGGTCCAGGTCATGAGACCCGTCAATATCTCTACGCCCACCAAAGTTCAGTGCGAATGAGCGATTCCAAACTCCTCATTTTCACAAGAACTCCCATTAAAAACTCTCAAGCACAGCTTGCCCGATAGTTTGGTCCGTACGTGTTGCCCGCCATGGATGAAGGTGCTTGTAAAGGGACCAAACCATTCTAAACGAGAGGTCCCTTATTGTGTGGAACCCAAGTAATCTGAAAGAAACGAGGTCGAAGCAAGGAAAAACTGAAGTTCCGTACCCAGGCTGTACAGCTGGCGAGGACCGAAAGAGAGGATGGGTTTTGGACCAGTCACACACTGTCAGCAGAACTGTCATACAGAAGATACATCTTTGAAAACAAACAATCAAAACAATCCATACTACTTGTGAAAAAAAATGCAACTCTCCCTTAT
>JADBJO010029401.1:17500-19088 GCA_016801955.1 Conus betulinus
AAGCGTCTCCGGGTCAAAGAGCGGATTTCAGATCGTTCAGCAAGATTAACATGTACGGGAAGTAACTCCTTCGGTGCATGCCACAAATGCCAATGATTATTTCCCTTGGTGAATGTTGTGGCGGAGGTCGTTACTCTGCCGAGCACACTTTCTCTTCTCATCTACATCACGTTCCACGTTTGAATCCTTCACTCTTTGAGTTATCTACATCACGTTTGAATCCTTCAACTCTTTGAGTTATCTACATCACGTTTGAATCCTTCACTCTTTGAGTTATCTACATCACGTTTGAATCCTTCACTCTTTGAGTTATCTACATCACGTTTGAATCCTTCACTCTTTGAGTTATCTACATCACGTTTGAATCCTTCACTCTTTGAGTTATCTACATCACGTTTTGAATCCTTCACTCTTTGAGGTTATCTACATCACGTTTGAATCCTTCACTCTTTGAGTTATCTACATCACGTTTGAATCCTTCACTCTTTGAGTTTATCTACATCACGTTTGAATCCTTCACTCTTTGAGTTATCTACATCACGTTTGAATCCTTCACCCTTTGAGTTATCTACATCACGTTTGAATCCTTCACTCTTTGAGTTATCTACATCACGTTTGATCCTTCACTCTTTGAGTTTATCTACATCACGTTGAATCCTTCACCCTTTGTGTTATCTACATCACGTTTGAATCCTTCACTCTTTGAGTTATCTACATCACGTTTGAATCCTTCACCCTTTGAGTTATCTACATCACGTTTGAATCCTTCACTCTTTGAGTTATCTACATCACGTTTGAATCCTTCACTCTTTGAGTTATCTACATCACGTTTGAATCCTTCACTCTTTGAGTTATCTACATCACGTTTGAATCCTTCACTCTTTGAGTTATCTACATCACGTTTGAATCCTTCACCTTTTGTGTTATCTACATCACGTTTGAATCCTTCACCCCTTTGTGTTATCTACATCACGTTTGAATCCTTCACCTTTTGTGTTATCTACATCACGTTTGAATCCTTCACCCTTCGTGTTATCTACATCACGTTTCAATCATTCACCCTTTCTGTTCTCCTCTATATCACGTTTCAATCATTCACCCTTTCTGTTCTCCTCTATAATCACGTTTCAATCATTCACCCTTTCTGTTCTCCTCTATATCACGTTTCAATCATTCACCCTTTCTGTTCTCCTCTATATCACGTTTCAATCATTTCACCCTTTCTGTTCTCCTCTATATCACGTTTCAATCCTTCACCCTTTCTGTTCTCCTCTATATCACGTTTCAATCATTCACCCTTTCTGTTCTCCTTGAAGTCTAGTTTGAATCATTTACCCTTTCTGTTTTCATTTACATCACATTTGAATCATTCGCCCTTTCTGTTCTCCTCCATATCACGTTTAAATCATTCACCAAGTTTCGCTCGCGGCATGATCTACACTCACTAAAACGTCATTGAATTGTGAGATATATGGGTGAAGGGGGGGTAACGGGTAAGGAAGGGGTAATGCAAGGTCTTGTAGGTTGGGAATAATGTTTTGGGGCGAGGTGGGGTGGGGATATGGATGTAGCACAATCCGCACTTTGT
>JADBJO010029402.1:0-19087 GCA_016801955.1 Conus betulinus
GTGCGCACGCTCTCTCTCTCTCTCTCTCTCTCTCTCTCTCTCTCTCTCTCTCTCTCTCTCTCTCTCTCTCTCTCTCTCTCCCAGTCATCAGTAGGCTCACCATGAAGATGAATATGCGGCAACATTTTGCATTGATGTGTGCATATGTGACATCAGTGTCAAATGATTCGAACGGGTGAAAGAGCAAGGTCAGGAAGGAAGCAATTCATTGTTATAACTGACATCTGCATGTGTGGCATGCTGAAATCTTGCTTTACTAAAAGCACGGTGTGGCTGTGATAAAATCAGTTTCGGCATGCTTCACAAGCACGTAGAGCACACAGATAAACAAGCAAAAACATGCCTAGGCCGTGGTAGGGAAACCACCACCGTGACCATTCATGTTTGACCCATTTATGTTTGATATTGTTCTGTCAGTCAGAGACCCCACAATACAGTGACATCAATCGACCACAGTTCGTTGCATTCTGGTGCAAAGTATTAATGAAGAAACACAGCATCCTGTTTTCAACACACTATCAGCCAAACAGCTAGTCACATTACGCATAGGGAGGAAAGCTTGTGGCAGGTTAGCGCGAGAAACTGGCAGCTGTTGGCAGAAGTGCGCTGTTTAAACAAACCGTGGCCGTTCCATCCCTTCCCCTCCTGCGACCGATAGGCGGTCAGGGGTTATTGCCCTTGTCTTCAACTAAAGATTCCTCTGTGGACAAACGTGATGCATGTCTAAGATCAACTGATGCCATGTAGCAATTCTATGCATCATGCTAGTAGCAGATTGTAGATTCTCCATCTTAAAATGTTCATAGGCGACACGATCATTAAATCTTTTCAAAATCAAAATCAACCTGAATGTACCATCTGCTTTTGGAACAAGAAAAATTGGTGACACAATTTCACCTGATTCATGACAAGATTTTTCTATTGACTCCCATGGATAACAATTTTTCAATTTCTTTGTCTGCCTCATTCCACAGATTATCCTGTATTTGATTTTGTTTTAATATTTGGATCAGCTTGTAATGGGGGTAAATCTTGAAATGGTATTTCAGCTCCTTGTATCAAGGATAAAATGAAAGAATCACTAGTCATCTCTTTCCATTGGGAAATGTATTCCTTTAATCTGCCTGCCTGAAAAGGTCTTTCACAGTCCTGATTTTTTTTTGCCCTTTTCTGGTTTTGACTACCTGATGTTCAAGCCTGGGAGTGTTTTGGATGACGTGGATACACTCCCCGTGTTGGTCTGCTGTAGGACTGGTCACTCATGCCTCTCGCTTGGCCCCAACTGTGACCTCTTCCACGTCCTCTCTCTTTCCACTGCCAGTTTTTTTTTGAGCGCATGGGGGAGTAGAATCTTCCTTTCTGTGTGTGACTCAAATCCATACCAATTTTGGTAGCAGAATCAATGGCTTCCAATGATGCCTTCAGATTATTGCCAAACAACTGATCTGTGATTTCAATGTCACTTGAAGCTAGTTTTGGTATCTTCTGTTCATTCCTGGTGCATTTTTTTTTTTTTTTGCTTTTCTGTCCACGGGCAGTTCTTGTGAGGTTTTTCAAAATCAGTTCCATTGCATCAGTGACATTTCTAATATCTCTTTTTGTTGTCACCAGGTGATTTGTCGGTCAAAACTGTTTGCTAGCTTTGTGAGAGCATATGCTGCTCTCACCAACATTGTTTGTTCATTTTGGATTCTCAGATCTTTGTTTTGCAAGTGCGTTCCATCATAGCCCAGATTTCTGAATTCACTCTGGGAACATGGACATTGCAATTCTCTGATCATTTATGACTTTCCATTTTTTACTCCAGTTTTTGATCAGATAGGTTTCCTCTTTCCATTTTTTCAACAATGCCTGCCACTTTGCTGTTGACTTCTGGCCCAGTGTCACTATCTGATTCATACTCCTGCTCAACTGCAAAGAGTGGGTCAGAATCAAGTTTTCGTTTTCTTGGCGTTGATGAGACTTAGCAAGTCTTCATCATAGCCATCATCCATGCCAGGATGTTGCCGCTTCATGCCTTGTTTCTTTTTTAGGAGTCCCCCTTTTTATGTGATGTGTCATCATCGGATGTGTCATCCTGATTTGCAGTATCATCACCGGCATCGTTCTAGGTTCTGTCCTTTCCCTGTGCAAGTGTCTTGCTAAGGAATGCCAGAATACGTACATTTTGGACCTTCATTTCCTCCCATTCCGCTATATGGATGGATACAATCTGGTGTCGAGACATTTTGTTGCCTGATGAACTCTCGTGCCGCGGAACGATTCTTTTTCATTCTCACTCATTTTGAGCTGGTCTTCAAAGATCAATGCAACTTTCTCCATTCTTTTTCTTCCACTCACCGCCAGCACCTGGCTTTATCGCATTCTTAAATATACGTTTCGGCACTGCAAATCTGAAAAATGTTGGTGTCAGTGTATATTCCAGTGATAAACGATACAAACTACTATGTTTGAGCTGTACTGACCAACCTGTGCCCCCCAGATGATTACGATTTTCTAAAACTTTCTGAGCGGAATCGTGGGGAAAAAAGTCAGCATGGCAGCTGGAAGCATGCACGATATGGCAGATCTGAGCATGCGCATCTCTCACATGTCACGTAGTTTCGGTAAACTCCGAGAAATGGAAATATAGATTTTGAAATTACTCTGTGTAATTTTCACACACAGCAAGGAGAAAATCTATAGAGTATCTCAAGACAAGAAAGGAAAAAACTACATGAACAATACAAGAGAAACGTTTGTATGAACTCTAACAAAACACTTTAAAGAAAATCAACAGAAAGCAGCAATGACAATTTACGCAACCCCACGCCTGTAGGATGTTCCGTCTATTTGTTTCTTCACTTGTCTGTTCGTCTGTCTGTTTGTGTGTCCATCTGTCTTTCATATACTGATTGCATTTGCATACTGACTTATCCTGCATGTTTTTTTTTTTGTTTGTTTTTTGTTTTGCTGTACAACCTCTGCGTCACCTCATAGGGAGTGCACCCACGCCGCTCATTCCGACACCCCGTCCACAGCCACAGCCCAGTCGGCCTAGCCGCAGCCCCGGCACTGGCAATCCACAGGGAGCAGTCAATGTCGAGTCGCCAAGAGGCAACCCACCGGAGGAGACACTGCACTGCCACCGAGTCAGTTCAGTGGGTGTTCAGTGGCGCCTGTTCTGATCTAACATACGCAGGACACCACCTACTAAGCCCCCTACTGAAGACAATAATTGCTTAGTCGCTGAGCCGGCGCGAGTGAGCTCTCCCTCCGGAGGGCGCCACCACGTCCGTCCAACGACAGCCCCATGGACTCGCCGATACCGGTGACCCCAACGGAACCAAACCAAGGCTACAGACATGGAGAGGACATCGAAATTGAGGTCACCATGAGAGCAGGGCATGAATTTGAGACTTTTTTATGCTGATCGATGAGAATGAGGATGATTAAGATGATGCTACGGATTTCCATTTCGGTCTGAGACTACATGACAGGGCTGTACTCTACGCTTCCTTTCATAATAAATCCCGGCATCAACCAGGCCGAGAGATACAGGCACCTGCAGTGTTGGTCAAGAAATTTGAGCAAACACTCTCAGAAATGCAACCATGAAGTGGATGAAACTCGACTGTGTGGTCCCAGACTTCCCAACTGAGCCCACAGCAAACTCAACTCTGAGTAGGAGCCGGTCGGGGCAGAAAAACCCACATGACTTCTGATGGGATTCGAACTCACGACCTCCCAGCCGGGAGTCCGCGACGCTAACCACTTCACCATGGCGGCTGGTTATCCTGCATGTTTTGCATCAAACGCATGTATACATCTCTTTTGGGTAGTAGTATTAAAATGATATGATGTATACAAGCTTATGAATATTTCTTAAAACTCTGTGTTATGTTTGTCAATACGTATCCATTTTTTTTTATTAAACAAATGATGCTATAAAAAAAAAAATCATAACAACAACAACAACAACAAATAATAATAATAATAATAATAATAATAATAATAATAATAATAAATAATAATATGATAATGATAATGATGATGATCATAGAAATAATAGTAATAAGGATGATGATAATAATAATAATAATAATAATAATAATAATAATAATAATAAATAATAATAATAATGATAATAATAATAACAATAACGACAACAATGACAATAATAAAATACAATAAGAATAAAACAGCAGCAGCAACAACAACAACAAAGCTATTAGTAAAATAGAAAACTGAAAGGATAGTAAGATCAAAATCTAAGAGATCTATCGGGAAACTACGTAGGATGGCTGAGCAAAAAAACAAACAAGAAAAAAAAATCATATTTAGCCCCAACCACCAAATAGCTTTGACATTTTATCCATTTTTTTTTCCAGACCCCAAATTCTTCATCAACACTCTTCGAAAAATCCAGTGATTAGGAATTCTACATTTAAACTTGCAGAAAAGGACATAATACGGAATAAAACCAAACCTGCCTATCACACCAAACTAGATTTTGAAGATCAGAAAGCACTTGAGTCGCTGAGACAAGGACAAAATATTGTCATTAAACCAGAAGACAAGGTGGCAAAGTTGTGATCTGGGACAAACAGTTGTACATACACGAAGCGAGCGCGCGCGCGTGCACACACACACACACACACACACACACACATCACACACACACACACACACACACACACACACAAGTATACAAGCATGCACTTACGCATGCTCTCTCACACTCACACACACACACACACACACACACACACACACACACACACACACACACACACACACACACATACACACGCACGCGCGCGCGCGCACACATGCACGCACACGCAGTATTGCATGCTCATCCCTACGATTAGTAACTTCGCAAGTTAGTTCTACGTTTTTTAATGGTAGTATTAATCGTTCAACTATTGCTACTACAACTACTATTACGATATTACTATACTACTACTACTACTACTACTACTACTACTACTACTACTACTATTACGACAAATAGTATAACTTCTACTGCTGCTGTTGCTGCAGCTACTACTACCACTTCTACTGCTGCTACTGCTGCTGCTGTTGCTACTACTACTACTACTACTTTTGCACAGTCAATAACGCTGAAGAAAAGCTCATAAATCTTAATACGTCTTGTATTGAATAATTTATATAAATGAAATAAAGTCCGCGCGCCACAAATCAAACTTTGACAAGTATACGCTGATGTCAGTAAACGTATTGTCAACAAAGTGTGTAATAAATGTTTCTAATGCGTGAGTACACACACACACACACACACACACACACACACACACACACACACACACACACACACACACACACACACACACACACACACACACACACACACACACACACACACACACACACACACACACACACACACACTCACACACACACACACACACACACACACACACACACACACACACACACACACACACACACACACACACACATCATGCGCGCGGTCCCACACACTGTAGCAGTTTTGCGTTCATACTATCAACCAGAGAGAGAGAGAGAGAGAGAGAGAGAGAGAGAGAGAGAGAGAGAGAGAGAGAGAGAGAGAGAGAGAGAGAGAGAGAGAGAGAGTCAAAGTTGTATACATTTATTCACAGCAGACTATGGCTGTTATGAAAGAGTGTGTGTACACCACATACGTAATTCACCACACACAAATTGAGCAAGAACGCATACAGAAAAAAAAAATCATAACAAATACCAAATCACCACATACTCAGACAGAGTAGAGACTGAAACAAAAGAGACATATTCCTAAGACACCGCCATATCTCTAAACGTAAATGCCTTATACTGTCATTGTGAAAATGTTGGCGCATAGTGAGACTTTTGTGAGGTTACAAGTAAACTGAGTTTGAACAAAGTAGGCAATACGTTGGTTTGATAAAACTTTCCTGAATACGTCTGAGTATTTGACAGCAAAACAAAACCAAAATGTATCTCGTTTTCGTCTGCTTCTCTACACATTGGACAAGTTTAAACACTTCTCTTGATGTTTGTGTATCTAGAGCTATGTGCCACAAACTCAGAGATTCCAGGCCTGAATCTGATCATTATATATTTCAAATGTGGATTAAAGTACAGCGATTAATAAGGCCCGAATGGAGCTTCTCTTCTGAGGACTCTCTGCTGCCACGCTCTCCACGAGTTTCTTTCTACTCTACAGAACTCCGGAATCTTCAAGTTGTGTGCATGACATTAGATAGACAGATGTGATTGGAAACTTTAATATAAAAGGCAAACCCCAGGAAGGTAGGTCTCATTGAATCGATGATAATAATAAGTGATGTCAAACTGTTTATACTAGATATTTTGTCTGAATTTTTAGCCATGTTGTATTCAATGAAGACACACAGATTCTCGGTTCTGGTGGTCCGAAAGCACCATTCCTGATACTGTTATATACCGTTTGTCTGCTTATTTTGTCCGAGTTCTTACTCTCCACAAACCCACACTTTGAAATCTCAAAGGTGTTAGGCGGTCTAGGTAATGAGAGCCACAAATGATTCAGTTTTGATTCATAAGTGATCTCAGAATTGCAACCCTATCCAGTGTAGCTGCTCTCTCATCCAAATGTTGAACAGATGTTACACTTCTGCTATTTTTTCTGATGAATTGATACCTGAAGAGTGCGCGAGTTATTGATAAATTCCCAGCATGTTGAACGTTTTGGAAATTCCAGACCAAATCCAGGCGCAAAGTTAAAACAAAAGTACTTTGCCCAATTTGTACTACTTTTCCAGGGTGTACATCCAATCATCATATGACTGTATATTCCTAAAATTCATATATCTATCAAATGATCATATCACTTTCTAACACAAAAAAGTCAGTATCATCTGCATATCAAAAAGTTTAAGTTCCATATAATTAATCATTCTTTTACGTATTTATACATGTTTACGTGATATCAACGCTAAATTTTAACACATGTTATATATAACTAAGCTGATTGTGGATCACCCTGTCGGGATCCTGGTTCTGTTTTAAACCAGTCTGAAATGATCCACGATTTACTATTCTTGTTGGCATTTTCTGGCCATTTCCATGCATCTTGTTGAAATTGGAATGCTTTTCACACTTCAAATATAAACCCAACTAAGTGAATCAAAGTTTTTTGGTCAAAATCAATATTCGACAAATGGGTCAATGATATCAGTGTTGATTAATACTTAAACGCAGATTCCCTTGTTATTGTGATGGAGACACCAACGTCTGGGTATGTCAGTTTTAAAGGAAATCTTTCTGATGGTAAAGCTGAGGAGAAGACTGTTCCTGTGCCTTTCAACCACACACAGTTGTGGTTAGCTTCAAAGAATATTCTCAAAGAATGGCACACGTATCACTGTATCGTTCATCAGAAAATTCTGTCCACAGTTTTCATGGAAAGTTTGAAATACAGAAACATCTCGTATGGCAGCGGTGGTATCATCGCAATTCAGATGTTGCCCATGTGTTTCAAATCCTGCAACTGACTGTCGTGGCAGAACTAAAGCACTTCACGAAAGGAACCTGCTTTAGACTGTTCTTTTCATTCTTCCCTGACAGGAGTTGGCGTGTTTATATACAACCAGAGGCTGGAACTGTTCCGTGAAGCATTACACACCAACTTCCAACACCACCTGGCCTGCAACCTAAAGACGGAGTGTGAAGATGGACGAGATGAAACGGGTGACTGTCCCTACAGCAGTCCTCAGTGTGATGGACTGCTTGCACTTTGCAACAACTGCTACAAACTTGTCCACAGTCTGACAGGATTTGTCAGTAACAGCACAGATCTGAACAAATGGGCTGATGAGTATTGTGCTTTTAACGCAAAAAACAACAGGTGCTCCAGTGTGTCTTTCTACATGGCTAGCAATGTTTAGAAACAAAACAAAATTACACAGTGGCTGGTTTGACCAACTTTTGGTTGGTTTGCATACAAGATATAACTCCTTGCCAGAGATGTACAATTATGCTGTGGTAAAACAAAAAGGACAGTCATTCATCATTTCTGGAGTCATAGTGCTCGTAGAGCGACAAGAGAGAAGATGTGTGTTTCTACACTCTTGTAGAATCTTTGAACAACAGAATACAATTAGAAGTTCTCTTTTGTGTAACCAAACGTGCTTCCCATTTTAAAGTTGGGACAGTATGTGAACTCACACATAATAAAACGGCAACAAGATATCCTGATTTAAAAATCGAATTATCAAACAACATTTCAGTCTCACTATCATCAGGATATCAATACATGATGAAATGCCCTGATGGTCATGTGACACACACGTTTCTTCCATGTGTTTCTGACCAGTACCAAATTTGTGGTCAGAAGACAACCTCTGCTTGTGCTGGTTCAAGCATAATGCCACACATGGACACATTTGATTCATTTGATTACCGTGTCACTTCTTTTGCCACGTTCGTATGTAGTGATGACTCCACACTGATTTCATACACCTTAGTATGCGACTTCCTAACTGACTGCCCTGATGAGAGTGATGAATCCTTTTGTAAACATCCGCCTTGCTCCAGGACGTTTACATGTAACAATGGCGAGTGCCTGCTTTTTGAAAAAATGTGTGATAACATGTTCCATTGCCGTGATGAGTCAGACAAAGTAAACTGCCTGCACATGAGGTATATCAGTTGGTCTTCTGACAAGCAAACGTGTCCATCTCCAGCTCTTGTAGAGTTTAACGGAATTGCACAGTTCCACTCCACCCCAATGAAGGCCAATGAGTCTTGTCCTGACAGCCACTATCGTTGTCCTGGTAACTTCAATGATTGTCTGCCTGTATATACACGGTGTAATGGACCATATGACTGTATTGATCACCACGATGAAGAGGGATGTGAAGAAATGAAATGTCCAGGCCATTTTCGATGCCGACTTTCAACAATATGTTTACACAGTGACCATGTGTGTGATGGATGGCCTCATTGCCCGATGAACGACGATGAATTGGCATGCAACACAACATGTCCTACAGCTTGTCTCTGTCAAGGCCACACCTTTCTGTGTCCTAAGCCTTTCTCTGCAGCTCTCTTTCCTCATCTTCGCTACTTGGATGCCTCAGGGTCAGGTATGACACTGCATGATGTGAGTAATAACACTCTCCTGGTTTGTTTAATCCTTGTAAATTGTTCATTGACGTTCTTGCCCAAAGTCCCATTGGTAATGTCAGGTTTCTTGATCTCAGTGGAAACCTACTCCAGTATATAAACTTGACATCTGTTTGGTGTTTAGAAAATTTGTACACACTCTCCCTGTCTAACATCCCCTGTCCTCTCTCTACACTGACCTCTCCTTGGTTGACCAGCATAGTACCTTCACTGTGTTACATTTGGCGCACACCACACTAACTGTATTGGACACTAAGGTCCTGTCACCTTTTCCCCGCTTACAGAAACTGAATTTGACATTTACTGCTATTCATACAATTAGTCCGATGGGGTTTAGGTTCACACCACAGTTAAAAGAACTCTACATGGATGGCAGTCCAGTTCAAATATTTCCACCTGATTTATTTAAAGAACTTTCCAATTTTCGCTTTATATCACTGAGAACTATAGATTTTGTTGCAAGAAATACTTCCACATAACTTTGATACGTTAGTGTGCCTCGCCCCAGCAGATGAAATTTCTTCATGTACAGATCTGTTACAGTCATGGACGTACCGAGCGTTCCTGTGGCTGGTTGCATTTCTGTCTTTGACTGGTAACGTTTTCTGTGGCTGTGCACGATCTTGTGTGAAGAGCATGGCGTCTTCAGGTGGTTACAGTGTGTTTGTCACCAACCTCACCATGGCTGACTTTCTGATGGGTGTCTACATTGCTTTTATCGGGGTAGCTGATGAACGGTTCCGTGGACAATATCTTCACAACGATCATATGTGGAAAAACAGTGCGGTCTGTAAGGTGGCTGGTGTTTTGTCTTTATTATCTAGTGAGGTGTCCGTCTTGATCATCTGGTTATAACGCTGGATCGTTTTGTTGTCCTTTGCTTTCCTTCACTTCTGTCAGGTTTGGCAGAACGTCAGCATCAGTAGCCTGTCTGTTGAATTGGTTGCTTGGCTGGATTTTAGCCATGTTGCCTTTACTACCCATGACATCTCACTGGAAATTCTACAGCCAAACAGGTATTTGCATTCCTCTGCCCAGTTACAAGAAAAACTTTCAAGGGAAAATTCTACATTATAGGTGTTTTGATCATTTTCAATTTTGTTCTATTTTTATCTATCTCTATTGGTCAAGCTTTAATCTACTGGTCAGTTCAGGGCAATTCAGTGAAAACAAATTCTACCAAAGTGTCACAAGACATGACCATAGCTCGCCGGTTGATCACTGTTGCTGTGACAGACTTCCTGTGCTGCTGTTTCCTATTGGTTTATGTGGGATGTTGGCACTGACGGGCATTCCGATTCCTGGAGAAGTGAATGTGGCTCTTGCTGTGTTTGTTTTACCTTTAAACTCTGCGGTAAATCCATTTATATATACCTTCAACACGTTCGCTGAGAAAAGGAGAAAAGCTAATGAAGGTAAAATGTTAAAATGGTTTGAATCACATACCAGTGTGATTGCTGATTAACGATTTTTTTTTAAACCGTTGCGTACATCCCATGGCCTGATGGTCCTTTTCATGCGTCACTGACATTCGTACTTTCTTTTCTGCTTTGTTATGGCCTTAAATGCAGCCATTGAGGATCTTTTCTTTACTACATGTCCCACGTTCTTTCATCCATGAAAAAATTTTTTTTTTTCTAGTTCTTTACATTTCTCCTCTTCCCACACCCATCCTTATACCCCCCAGCCCCCCCCCCCCCCCCCCCCCCTTTTTTTTTTAACACAAATTTTGTCTTATTTCTGTCTGGTTAACCTTTTTCGCAGACAACTTGCAGCATATTTGCATATATATAGCATCCCCATATAACGTGCGCATGTGAAAAGAAATTGTGTGTGTGCATTTGTGTGTGTGTGTGTGTGTGTGTGTGTGTGTGTGTGTGTGTGTGTGTGTGTGTGTGTGTGTGTGTGTGTGTGTGTGTGTGCGTGCGTGCATGCGTCATGTGTGTGTGTGTGTGTGTGTGTGTGTGTGTGTGTGTGTGTGTGTGT
Source organism: Conus betulinus (assembly GCA_016801955.1). Taxonomy (NCBI): domain Eukaryota; kingdom Metazoa; phylum Mollusca; class Gastropoda; order Neogastropoda; family Conidae; genus Conus; species Conus betulinus. The sequence goes on from JADBJO010029402.1 coordinate 11,125, forward strand.
GTGTGTGTGTGTGTGTGTGTGTGTGTGGGTTTTGTGTGTGTGTGTGTGTGTGTGTGTGTGTGTGTGTGTGTGTGTGTGTGTGTGTGTGTGTTTGTTTAGTTTTACGTCTTTTCACATGGCGTGTTTTAGACGATTGTGATATTTGTAAATGATATACATCAAGATGATAATGATATTATTATACAAATGAAAACATAATTGAAAATAAAGCTTAAATCAGTGAACATGAACAGCATAAACAATGTTTGCTTAAAAAATACTGACATCTCATACTAATGTACCGATAGGACTGTGAAGTAAATATTTTGATGCATTAGCCAAAAATGAATGATTTGAAGTCAGAGTCTTAAATAATCAATTGTAGGATTATTTGGTAACTGAAAATTGGGTAGGTATTGCCGCATAGTGGGACAGTTAAATAGTACATGAAATGTCAAAAGTCTTTCCCCACATATGCATTTTGCAGTATCAACATATTTACATTTTAATGAATTATATTTACGTCTAAAACACAAACTGGAAATTTCCCTTGGAAGAACGTTCAACAAAGACATGCTGTAAGAGGTGTGCCGATTTACATTATAACCCACACGAGCTTTGGTGTCTTTTTCTAAAAGATTACAGCATTCCTTTACAGACAAAGGATTATAAACGTTTTCACAACGAATTCTTTGTCCTGCACCTCCTCTAGCTACTCTGTCTGCCCATTCATTTCCATAAATACCACAATATGATGGAACCCAAGTACATGTTATACTGGAACTCTTTGGAATTAGAAAATGTATGAGATGATCGATTTCAATTACTAAGTCACATCTGTCTCTAGACTTCATGATTTCAGTGTAAATAAGACAGACTTAGAGTCAACACAAAAAAAGTATTGGAAATATAACTATAGGAAGATTAACAATGTATTGCAGAGCCATGAGAATGGCTACCAGTTCTGCGGTGAAAACAGAATGACCTGCACCAATATGAAACGATTTTTCTTTCTTTAGATCAGGTATTACAAAACCCAGCACCTGCCACATTAGTGTCAATAAGAGAACCATCGTATATACCTTCAAATGGTTAGAATAATTTGAATGAACATGAGAGCGAAAAAGAAGCAGCAAGTAGATGAGGGTCATCACTCTTTTTAGATCGTCATTGGAAAGGTCAGAATCTGCTCTGTTCATTTCCCATGGTGGAATTGGAGATGTAATCAAACGCTTACCTATATCTTTAGTTTTCAGATCTAATCTACTGTAAATATCTGATGTATAAGTGGCTATTGTTGTCAAAGATTTTATGGCCCTTGCTCTTTTTGGAAATTGAAGATCTGATCTAAGTACGTTTTCATTCACGTTGACATTTTCAACAGCACTGCTTCTTATAATGTACTTAGCTGAAGACAGTTCTCGATAATCGTTCAAAGGTAGAACACCAACCTCCCCATACGTAGCAATAGTCGGAGTGTGGACAGGAACTCCCAAAGTTAATTTATATGCTTTAGAGTCAGTACTTTGTAATTTCTTCATAAGATATTTAGGAGCAGAAAAATAAACCTCTTGGCTGTAAATCAGCTTTGATCTAACCAAAGATGTTGCAAGAAGAGTCAAGCTTTTTGTTTCTTTACCCCAATTTTGTCTGCTTATGATTTTAAGCAAATTTAAGCTTTTTTGAGCTTTTGATAGACTGTTTTCAATGTAAAAATTTCCATGATAATTTCGATGTAAAATAGACACCTAAGAATTTTGTTATGTCTTTGAATTGTAGCTCAGCTCCGTCGATAAAGAAACTAGGTAATCTTCTGGGAGGGTCACCAGCACTAAATACTATCATGTGAGTTTTTTCAACAGATAAAGATAAACCATTCCCTGTAAAGAAAGCACTTATCTTATCTAATGCAGACTGATAACAGGTCTGAATTTGTTTCAGTTTTTTCTGTGAAATAGACTTCAATTTTGCATCCAACCAAATACAAATGTCATCAGCATATTGAACAATCTTAACATTCTTTGATATCTTCTTAGAAAGATCTGATATCATAATGCTGAAAAGTTAAGGAGCAATGATGGATCCTTGGGGAACTCTCATATGTAAATCTCTCTGAGAAGAATATGCATTTTCAACTCTTGTTTCAATAGTTCTTCAGGAAAGAAAATATTTTACAAACGAAAACATTCTCTCCCCCACAAATACCTGCTCTTTTCAGTTTACATAACGATTGAGCGTGCCACACTTGATCGTAGGCTCGTTTAATGTCAAAAAATGTTGCCAGCACATTTTGCCTACGAGCAAACTGGCGTTTTATATTGGTAGATAAATTTACCAAGTGATCCGTTGTAGATCTTCCCGACCTGAAACCAGATTGATGGACTGGAATAACATTGTTTTTATCACAATAGTGAATTAGGCGAGCAGTTACTGTCTTCTCCATTAATTTACATGTGTGTGAAGTAAGAGAGATTCGCCTGTAACTGTTGACATCTCTATAGGTTTGCCATTTTTAAGTATGGGAACTATAATTGAATGTTTCCACACGGCTGGTAATTTACCTTCATTCCAGCATGTTTCCATTATTTTATGAAGATACTGCACCCAGTTATCTGGTAAAGTTTTCAGCATTCTTTGGAAATTTCATCACGGCCAACAGCTGTTCTTTTATTACTTAGTGTTGAGATTCCTTCTTTTAATTCCAAAAACGTAATAGGAGAGTTGAGGTATAAAATATCGTTGGATTCTGGATCTTTAATTTCTAGTTTAGCTTCCTGGTCCTGTCTGTAAGTCTTACATTTTCTTGAAAGACCTTCTAGTCTGCTGTTTACTGAAAAGATATCAGCAAACTTTTCCGCTTTTTGATAAGCTGTTGGAAATTCATTATCTTCAAATGTTACTTTGCACTTAGGAGTGAAAACCCCGTGCTTCATATATCGAATTTTCTTCCATAGTTTTACTCCTATCTGAAGGAGAACTTACCTCTTCCTCACAAAAGCTTGACCAATATTTACACTTTGCTTTGGCTAATATTTTGTTATATGCTGATTTAACCACTTTTGAATCTCTGAGTTTAGATGGAGATCTACTGCATAGATAGATTTTATACTTAGAAATCTTTTCCTGTTTTGCTCTTTCACACTCGTCTGTCCACCACAAGTTCCCTGCATATTCTGATGTAGTAACACACGAACATCTGGGAATAGAAAATTGCATGTGTGTGTGTGTGTGTGTGTGTGTGTGTGTGTGTGTGTGTGTGTGTGTGTGTGTAGGATGAAATTCTGTTTTACGTCTCGTCACACATATAGGTGATTGCAGACGTAAAAATAACATAGTGTTTTACATTTTAGACTGAGTGTGTCCACAACAAGCTCCCTGCATATTTTGATGTAGTAACACACGAACATCTGGGACTAGAAAATTGCATGTGTGTGTGTGTGTGTGTGTGTGTGTGTGTGTGTGTGTGTGTGTGTGTGTGTGTGTGTGTGTGTGCAAGCGCGTGGGCGCGTGTGTGTGTGAGTGTGCGCTCGCGCGCGCGTGCGCGTTTGTGTGTGTGTGTGTGTGTGTGTGTGTGTGTGTGTGTGTGTGTGTGTGTGTGTGTGTGTGTGTGTGTGAAGGAATCTGTTTTTTATCTCGTCACACGTATTGGTGATTGCAGACGTCTAAATAACATAGTGTTTACTATTTTTAGACTATTATCATAAAAGAAGAGAAGAGGACGATGTGGTTACATGAACAGAAATAAAGGATAGATGAATTATAGGACAGTAACTATGAAAAATTAGAGAAAAATAACTAAAGTAATCTAACTTACGATTATGATTATAAAATGTTCCTTAATGGGACTTCCTAAAGGTTACTTGTTAATTTAACAAGAGAAACGACCGGCAACGAATCTAAAAAGTCAAACACATTAACATGGTCAGTGTCAGCACTTGGTATAACACCACTCAAAAAGGGTTTCGTTAGTTCACAATCAAAAATCACACATGTTGAACTGAAAGATCCCCACGCATTCACACTTAACAGTCTGGCAATACTTGGTTTGTAGGGAATTACATAAAAGTCTAAAGTCAGGCTTGAAACCGGTCGGCTAATCGACACAAAGTTTGACAGACATCGCTGACGAGGTTTTGATGAGGAACTGTATTGACTCCAGAAATCCCTCTCGATTATATGACTAATTTCCTTGTGTGACAAAGAACAATCAACCTTAATGCTACCTAATATATTCTTTGCTCCCCTTGTTGCTGCTCTCTATCTGCTTGATCGTTAAAAACGAAAGAGGTGTGCGATGGAACCCAAGAAAATACAACATTAGTACCTATCATGTAAAGACAGTGCAATCTCAAATAATAATTCCTCTCTGTGTATTTTCAAAACAATACACACTTTTTAATACTGACTGTGAGTCAACACAAAACAGGATATTAAATATTGAGACTGGCAAGGAAATTAAATAATTTAATGCCATCAGGACAACGACAAGTCCAGCTGTAAAAATGGAATGACCTTACCTAAATAATATGATTTTTCAGCTTTGTAATCTGGAATTATTAAAGCCAGATCCCGCACTACCATCATCAAGAACTGAGCCATCAGTGTATACTTTCAAATAATTAGTAAACTTTTCTTTCATGTCAGTTTTGACAGATGCTGCTAAGACATGCGGCGACATCGCCTTATTTAGATCAGAAGAAAAAAAATGTTCACTATTACTTTCGTTAGTTCTCAAGGGGGGGGTACCGGCGGAACCAGTACGCGAGGCGCTACCTCGTGTGGGTTAATCTTTGATGAATTAAAAACGTCTGAAACATATGAACGAAGCGTCTCTAAATTTGAATTTTTTTTCTGTGCATTTTTCGAAAAATCAATGTTGGATCGTGTATTTAACTCTTCAACGTCGTCTACAGCAATCCGTCTTACTACATATTTTACAGAACTTACTTTCCTTTCTTCATCAAGTGGCAAAAGGCCTGCTATCTTATAAGCTTCAGAGGACTTTAGTGTGCACAGGTACACCCAGGGCCAACTGTCAATTCTTTGAAGTCTCTCTAAATGCGATCGCGGAGCAGAAAAGAATACTTCCTGTCCATAAGTCAGTCTTGATCGTACAAGATTGGTTGCTAAATGCAACAAAACTTTGGGATCCTGTCCCCATGGAGAGTGACTGACAAGTTTTAGAAAGTTCAAACTTTTAACCGCTTTAGTAACAACTGAGTCAGTATGTGTTTTTTTCCAGTTTAGTTTTGGTGTAAGTAGGACACCTAAGAATTTTACTTCAAGTTTATAACAAATTTCCCGTCCTCCCAGAATGAGTATAGGCAAGTTACTTGGGGTTATATCCATTGTTAAAGAGAACCAAATGTGTCTTTTCAACAGAGAATTGAAAGCCGTTCAAACGCATATAACTATTTTAATTTATCCAGCTCGTTCTGAAAGAGCTTCTGAATATAATTTATGTGACGTAAATTTGTTCTTTTTTTAAAGATACATTAATCCATATTGCAATGTCATCAACATATTGAGCTACCTTGGTATATATGATGAAAAACATGTATATAAGTCATATAGCATTACGTTGAATATCAATGGGGAGATTATAGAACCTTGTGGAATTCCCATGTTTATAAATCTTGAGGATAATATAGTCACACCAACTTTGGTCATTATGCGTCTCCCACTTAAAAAGGATTTCACATAATTGTAGACGTGACCAGAAAGACCAATCTGTTTTAATTCATACAATAATCGGCTGTGCCACACTCTGTCGTAAGCTTTAGTAAGATCAAAGAAGGAAGCAAGGACACTTTTATGTTTAGGAAACTGTTTCTTAATTTGAGTAGTTAGTCATGTCAGGTGATCAATTGTACTTCGTCCTTTTCTAAATCCAGCTTGATGTGTGAGAAATACATAATTTTTATCACAGTAATAGGCCATTCTGATATTTACTATTTTTCCATGACTTATCCAGTATGAGACGTGACTGAAATGGGTCTATAGCTAGACGTCTCAGACCGAGGCTTGCCCTGCTTTAGAATAGGAGTCACAATAGACGTCTTCCACATATCGGGAATTTGTCCACATTCCCACATTTGTTAAATAATTTATGTAAAATGACTATCCAGTTCTCTGGTAAATGGGTTTAACATAGTGTAAGAAATCCCATCCAAACCAACCGAAACCTTTTTATTTCCCAACAGATGGATAGCATTCCTGACTTCCTGTAAAGATATTGATACATTTATAGTACTATTGTTGTTTGGTACAGGATCTCTATAGTGCTCAGTATGTTTTTCTTTCAATCTAAACGACTTTTACTCATTAGGCAAACATTCAATGCAACATGTTTTAACGTACATAGATGCAAATTCCTCAGACGTTTCTTTGGGAGATAGAAATTCTTTACTTGTTGTTTTGATTGGGTAATCTTGGAGTTTAATGCCCGATTTCATTTCTTTCACCTTATCCCACACCTTTTTTTTTAAGTCTTTACAGTCAGATACTTCATTTAGACAGAACTGTGACCAGTTTTGTCTTTTTGCTTGCGCTGTAACTCTGTTTGCTTTTATTTTTGTACTGCACATTTCTTTATGAGCTGCATCTTTTATCTCTTGCACAGGAACTTTTCTAACTTTTAGCCAATTAAGATAAGCTAATGTTTTTGCTTTAACAGCCTCCTTGCAAGCCTGATTCCACCAGACAATCCCTGAGAATGTTTCACACCCTTTTGATCCTTTTTTAGCAGCAGCCTCAAGGGCTGCTTTCTGAAAGTTATCAAAAACGATGTTAATGTTAAGATCCTCACAAATAACTTCACTCTCAGTCTTCTCAGTGAGGTAATCTTGAAAAGTTTCCCAATCTGCCTTTATGTAATTAAATTTGGGGTATAACGTCTTCACCACCAACTTCAGATCCAACGGATTCTTTAAAAGATAAAAGTATTGGCATATGGTCACTACCTAGTGGGTCATTGGCTGTATCCCACTTTGCTGTTAATGCTAAAGCAGGTAAAAACAAAGGTAAGATCAAGCGCCGATGCTCTATGACGAGATGTGTCTGGGTTGCGCGTAGTTCTACCGTCGTTAAGCAAAACTAAAGATGGGTCTACAACAGTTCCAGAAAATCAGGGTGAGAAACTATTTGACAACCTTTATCCCAGAAAGGAGCATGAGAATTGAAATCGCCACCAACGATCCCTTTTCTTTAGAACAGTGTAGAGAACGTAACCACATTGTACATAGATAGCTGTACTAACTTTATCAGAATCTTTGCATATATGATAAACCAGGGGATAGTAATAACCTTGTAACTTTGGCAACTTCTGCTGAATGACATTTAGGGACTGGAGGAGAGTACACGATGAAATTTACTAGAAAGATTATCAATATTAGTTGACAAGGAACGTGCGTTCCATTGTAGAACAGACAAATTATCACATGTGTTGTTTTTTCTTCCTGGTCATATGTTAACCTAATTTAATGGTGGATAAGTATCATATAGGTGACGCAGTACAATAACCAGATCAAAACTGCGAAAAGCAGACGTTACCCAGAGAACGGGGGAGGGGGGGGGGGGGGGGTGCTTTGGAGATTTTTTTCCACGGGGCTGATCATGGATAAGTAATTGACTATCATGAACTCTTGTATGTTGATTTTAGGGATGACAGGCTATCACAATGACCTCGTACTGAAAACTGCTTCACACAATATGATGATTGGACCTGATACTGACAAAGACACCCGAGCGGAAAATGGCAGATAGTTGCGCTGTTTAACATTCGTAGGCGTCAGCAGAGAAGATGATTGTTGGACATTTTGTTGACTAGCCCTCTGCCAGGAAGACTGCTGGTCGCCATGTTGACCAACTGATGGCTTTGGGGAAGATGGCTGCTGGTCGCCATGTTGACCGACTGATGACTTCAGGGAAGATGACTGTTGGTCGCCTTGTTGACCAGCAGGTGATTTCTTGAAGGAAGATGATG
>JADBJO010029403.1:0-19085 GCA_016801955.1 Conus betulinus
CGGATGCCTGTGTCACACCCTTTCCATCTTCTATATAATCACACAAACTGTCCTGTGCTTCTAAAAAACTTTCCAACTACACGGAAGGAAAGGTGTTGTCATACGGCCCTTTTCCACTGTCCTTCTTTCCTGATTAGTAACGTACCGACATGCCTGGGATTGGTAGATAATTTTGGAGTCATGTTGATGACACGTCCTCCCAAAAGACGAGGCCGGCAGCATTGTCAGCCAGCGCCGTGTTGGGCTGGATGGGGAGGGGGGAGGGGGGACCCTCAATGCAGAAATAACATACACAGGTGCCCAAAAAAAACCAGAGGCTATGTAACGAAGAAGCGGCAAGAAGGAGGAGAGGAGGAGGCGGATGAGAAGGAGAGGGGAGCGAGGAAGGAGGAGGGAGGAGGGAACGAGGGGGAGGAAGGAGGAGGAGAGGGAAGAGGAGGAGGAAGGCTGGCGCAAGAAGCGTGAGAAGAAAAGACGAAGAAAAACTAATGGAGTGCAAACCAACAAAAAAAAGCGTGATGAGAAAAAGCTGCAGGAGCGCATGAGGAGGAGGGAAGAGAGGGAACAGAGGGGGGGGGGGGGGTGGGGGGGTGGGGGGGGGGGGGGGGGGGGTGGGTTGTAAAGAAATGGGGGAGGGGAGAAGAAATAAAGGAGAAGATAAGATCCTGGAATGTTTGTCAGGAGCTGTACCCAAGGACTCTGGCGGAGAGGGAGGAAGGAAGGGGCAGGGGAGGAGGGAAGGGGGGAAGGTGGGGGGGGGGGGGTGGGCGTCGAGGGGGGCGGGATGTGGGGGGGAGTTACAATTCGTGGCGGACTGACAAAGTTTCCGAAGAAAAAATCGCCAGCACATGTGAAGAGAAGAGGAGCCAAGCCAGCAAGCCAAGGGGTTGAGGACTTGTTCTGCCGGGGTGGAGACATTATTTGTGGGAAGCCAATAGACCCTGACTGCGGCTGCTAAAATAGTGCACGCACCTCTTCGCTCGCTGATTGGTCAACAGTGTCTGCGACATTTTTTTGGCCGGAAAGTCGGCCCACGATCATAGTGCGCCCGCACTTTTTCTCATAGCACTGAAAAGGTTTGGAATGCAATTGTAGTCAGACTCTGTCTGTCTGTCTGTCTGCCTGTCTGTCTGTCTGTCTGTCTGTCTGTCTCTCTCTCTCTCCCATTTTGCAGTTTATTTATACGAAAGCTTTCACAAGGTGAAGCATTTGTGCAACGTAATCATTATTATGAATTTGGTAGAGCGACTCTGTTATGTTTCATGTCTACCCGCTTCTGAAGAGCCTAGGCCTATGAGAAGAAAACATCTGAATCTCTCTCTCTCTCTCTCTCTCTCTCTCTCTCTTCTCTCTCCTCTCTCTCTCTCTCATCTCGTTATGTTTTTCCATACCCCCCTTCATAAGAACATGGCCTTTTTGTGATTAAACCACTGATTTCTGATTTATTTCTCTCTCTCTCTCTCTCTCTCGTCTCTCTCTCTCTCTCTCTCTCATCGTTTCCATTCAAGGTTCGCGGTGCCTGAAGACTAAATGCGCGCGAAAACTGCACGCGTAATTTCCGACCGCTATTCGCAAATTCTCGCTCATACGTGGGTGCAGTTACGGTCTCAGATACACGCGAAGATTCAATTTTAAACTAATCCATGAAGAGATGTTCGTGCAGTTGCGCCACCATTTGGATCTTTTAGTGTACCGTACACAGAATGTGGATAAGGTACAGACCACAGATCTCTCTGATACAGACCACAGATCTCTCTGATACAGAAAACAGATCGCTGATACAGACGCAAGGAACGTTAGGACCCGTGGTGCGTGCGAATGGGAGGACATGAAAAGACCGCAAGGGAGGGGGGGGGGGGGGGGGGGGAGGAGAAGAGGGGGTGTTTTTAAACTACCGTCTACCACACACATAACAAACACTCTAGCTTACGAGAGGGGGAGGAGGGGGAGGGGAAATACTGTATTAATTATCAGCAAAAGAAAAGTCTAAAACACATGATCTCTATACATGGATAACAATACAAGTGAATTGCGTCAGGACAGGTCTTTGTTGTGAGTGAACCCCATCCCCCCCCCCCCCCCTCCCCCACACCCGCCTGCCGCCCCGCCCACCCCTCTCCTTCCCTCTTACCTTCTGTTGTGGCATATCACACACACACACACACACACAACACACACACACACACACACAACACACACACACACACACAGATAGAGAGAGGGGGGCAGACAGACAGACATAGCAGACAGAGACGAGAGAGAGAGAGAGAGTAAGACAGAAACACAAAACACACACAACACACACACACAGAGAGAGAGAGAGAGAAGCGGAAGATTCCGAGAGAGACCCGGGGGGGGGGAGGAGAGGGAGAGAGAGAGAGAGATTGAGAGAGACGGAGAGAGACGGAGAGAGACAGACAGATACAGAGAGAGACAAGAGACAACATGTAAGAGACAACGAGAGTGGGAGACGAAGACAGAAAGGCGGGAAGCGGTGGAGAGGGGAGGACAGACGAGACAGACAGGACAGACAGACAGGCAGACAGACAGACAGACAGACAGACAGACAGACAGACAGACAGACAGGCAGACACGACAGACAGACAGACAGGCAGGCAGACAGACAGACAGACAGACAGACAGACAGACAGACAGGCAGACAGACAGGCCAGACAGACAGACAGACAGACAGGCAGGCAGGCAGAACAGACAGGCAGACAGACAGACAGGCAGACAGGCAGACAGACAGACAGACAGACAGCCAGACAGACAGACCGGCAGACAGACCAGACAGACAGGCAGGACAGACAGACAGGGGTGTTTTTTTTTTCCCCCAGAGGTGACATTGCCGTGTATAAAAGATGTGTTTCCATTCAGACCTGCTGGTGCTTAGGACCTTGGCCATCAGCCACAACCAACAATCCTCAGTGGGTGACATCAATACACACTACACCCAGGTACGGGGGCCACAGCCATACAGAGAGAAGAGAGAATGGAGAGAATGGAGAGAGAAGATGAGACGGAGAGAGAGAGAGAGAGAGGGGGGGGGGGAGGGAGCAGGGGAGATGAAGGTCAAGAGAGAGAGAGAGAGAGAGAGAGCTGCAGGAGATAAAGTAGGACAGGGAGAGAGATGAGCGAGGGGGAGGGAGGAAGAAGAGAGGAGAGAGTGAGAGAGAGGGAGAGGGAGAGAGAGAAGAGGATAGAGAGAGAGAGAGAGAGAGAGAGGCAGGACAGGCACAGAAACAGAGAGACAAATCCAGACAGTAACATACAGAGACAAGACAGAGAGAGAGTGGGGAGGGATTGAGGGAGAGGACCGAGACAAACAGGAAGAGGAGAGAGAGAGAGAGACCCCACAGAGGAAGAGACATTAGAGCGGACGAGAGTTTCCCGGAGAGTCCAAGACAGGCACAGAAACAGAGAGAGACAATGTCCAAGAACATAAAAAACAATACAGATGCACAAAGACAGAGCAGCAGAGTGCGTAGAGGATTGAAAGGAGTAGTGAAGCAATAGAGTCCACCAATCTTTGGGTAGGGGCGAGTGTTGGTTGTGAGAAGGTTGGGAGTTGGTGGGTGGTTGGTTTTAAATGGGGACCACACAGGTTGTAACGGTGTTTGGAGAGTTGGCAGAGGAGAGTGGGTTGTTTTTTGCGGGGCCGGAGAGGCAGAGGGGGGACGGAGTTGGGGTGGGAAAGACACAGGGTGTGGAAGTTTTGGAGTTGGATGCAAAGTGGGGGAGACAAATGACAAAAAAAAAGAAAAAGTAAGGAGCAGTGTGTAGTTTGGTGGGCAATAGAAGAGGTTAGAGGCCAGAACGAGAGAGGGGTGGGTAGGGAAGAAGAAAAGGACAAGTGAGTGTTTTGGGGGGGGCCGGGGGGGGTGGGCGGGTGTGGGAGAGGTGAGGAGGGGTGGGGGTGTGGGGGGCGGGGTAGGTGTGGTGGCCGGGCGGCCCCCCCCCGGTGGGGGGGGGGGGGGGGTGGTGGGGGGGGGGTGTCGGGGGTGGTGGGGGGGGGGGGGGGCGTGGGGCCGGCGCGCGGGTGGGGACTGGGGGGTGTGGGTAACAGGACGCACTACTGGTGGGATGGGGCCTGAAAAAAGCTCAGCACGGTTTCTCAAGCTGACTTGATGCGATCTGGCCCTTGAGGCAAACGGTTTTTTTGGTATTTTTAAAAAACTTGTAGCTAATATCACAAACACTATGGACCACAAGCCTTTGGTCGAAACGCGTTGGCCTGGGGGAGGCGGGGGGGGGGGGGTGGGGGGGGGGGGGGATCGGGGGGGGGGGGGGGGAGGGGGGGAGCATGTTTCACAATCCGCCGTTTACCGATCATCCCAATGTCATTTGGCAAAACCCTGACCTCAGAGCTCTTGTTTGTTTCTTTGTTTGTTTTTTCAGGGGCCTCAATTGCACAAGGTTTCACCTTCTTCTCTCTCTCATCTCTCCTCTCTCTCTCTCTCTCTCTATCTCTCCTCTCTCTCTCTCTCTCTCTCTCTTATCTGTTCATTCGTTTGTTTGGATGTCCCAGCAGCCTTAGAAGAAAGCGAAACATCCAAGTCTATCAGCCGAGTTCTCCACGAACGGACACACTGAACCGAGCCTTGGATGTCTCTGGTTCTGAGGATCCTCTGGTGCCAAGGGTCTACCAGCCGCCGGTGCCTGCAGGTGGCCCCATGTTCCGGGTACTTCTGGCTGTCAGGTGCCAGTGTCAGCAATGCTCCGGGTGGTTTATACCTGTCCTGACCTGGCATCCACCTGTAGTCGGCAGTGAACTTGCAGCCTGACCTCTGCACTGTGAGTGCTCCCCCCTGCTGTCCCTCTGTGCTCATCACATCTTCTTCCGCCAGGAGCGCGCGCGGCAGCACAACGTCACTTCCCTGCCGCCGCGTGCTCCGCACGTGCTTACAACCGTTGCAGACGCGCGATTTGCGCGCACTTTTTTACATCTTAGTTTACGTCCCCTAATGTCAATGTAACCTATTGTGATAGCTTGAAAATATAAAGGTAAAGAAAAAAGGTACCTTTCAGAGAACGCTTCAACGTTTCGTGCTGTAAGCACTTGGTCCAGCAGTCAACATTTCTTCTACTGTGATAGGTCAATGGAAAGGGTACAACGCCAACTGGGCAATGAGTTTCCACTTGAATGTATTACAGGTAAAAATAGCAACGCTGCAGTGACGGAAACAACGTAACTAAAACATTGGAGAACACCATCTTGTTTAGGTTTGTTTGGTTAGTATCTCTCTGTTCGGACTACTGCTGTCTTGTGACTTGTTAATTTGTAATATTCTGTTAAAAAGAAAAAGAAAAAGAAAGAAAAAAGTCTGACTTTTGTTGTTATGTTGTTGCTGTTGTTGTTACTCTCTAGTGTATAGATTACAAATGTTAACGTGAGTGGTTTGTTTTTCTGCTTTGTTCGTTTTTACATTTTGCTGATACATTTATTATTCGTAGACAATGACATACAAAAAAAAAAAAAAAAAAAAGACGGAACATAAACAACTATGCTGCGTGTGGACATTATAAACAGAATCCAATACTCTGTGAAAACCTTCCGTGGTGTTATTTGGAGGACGACATTTTGTGATGCCCATGCCGATTTCATGGCGGCAGTTGACGATGATCCAAATCACACTCAGGTGTGCACGGGTCCGTGACCGCTAGTTCAGGACGGGGTAGCCGGGTGGTTCTGACACTGCATTCCCTTTTACAAGCAGCACTTCCTGGCGATCTAAAATCACATTCAGTCCACGGGTCCGTTGCCATAGTTCAGGACCAGGTTTCCGGGTGGTTCTGAAACTCCATTCCGTTTGTTGGTTTGTTTGCTTGTTTGTTTGTTTGTTTGTTTGCGCAGTTCATTGACGCTCGATCAACGCTCCTGTTGAACAGGCTGGACAGGATAGACAGAAGAGGTGAAGGTGCGGGAAGGTGAGGGAAGAGAGAGACACAGAGACAGAGAGAGAGAGAGAGAGAGAGAGAGAGAGAGAGAGAGACAGACAGACAGACAAACAGACAGACACAGACAGACAGAGAGAGAAAGAGACAGGCAGACAGTGACACACAGACAGAGACACAGAAAGAGAAAGAGACAGACCGACAGAGAGAAAGAGAGACAGACAGACCCAAACAGAGAGAGAGAGAGAGAGAGAGAGAGAGAGAGAGAGCACCAGCAAACGAACGACCGACAGATCAAATCTCTTCTAACGAGGGGTAAAAAGACAGAATATGCGGCAGTTGTCTTTTCGTTATCCCATTCGGTTCTCGATAACGTAATTACACAGAACATCCAAATAATGTCAGTACACAGACATTATTTGAACAAAAAAAAAATGAAACTCTTTACATTACGCGGGTAATGTACAACATATGCCTTGAATAAGAGAACAGAGACAGTGGGAGGGGGGGGGAGAGAAGAGAGAAGGAGAGGAGACAGACAGGCAGAGACAGACAGAGACAGACAGACAGACAGAGAGAGACAGAATCTGAGGAACAGACAGTATGGCAGACAGAAAGGGAGAGAGAGAAACAAAGACACAACAAAGAGAGAGAGAGAGAGAGAGAGACGAGACAGACAGACAGACAGAAGAAAGACAGAGAGAGAGAGAGAGAGAGAGAGAGAGAGAGAGGAGTGGAAGAGAGGAAAGGAACACACACACAAACACAAACACGTGCACAAACTCACACTCCCCCTCTCTCTCTCTCTCGCTCTCTCTCTCTCTCTCCACACACACACACGCACACACACCACACACACACACACACACACACACACACACACACACACACAGGAGCGTGCGCACGCGCGCGCGCTTGCGTACATACACAAACGCGGACTTGCGCGCACAAGACTTTTTCTGGACAAACGAGGTATCCGACATCCTAGATCTTTGCCAGAATAACTCCAGTTTACAAGAACTGTCTGTCTCTTTCGCTCATCCTCCATCCCTCCCGCCGTGTTTGTGACTGCATGTGAGAGAGAGAGAGAGGGGGGGGGGGGAGGGAGAGTCTGGATGAGTTTGTGTGTGTATGTGTGTGTGTGTGTGTGTGTGTGTGTGTGTGTGTGTGTGTGTGTGTGTGTGTGTGGTGTGTGTGTGTGCGTGTGCGTGCGTGCGTGCGTGCGTGCGTGCTTTTGCGTGAGCGCGCGCGCGCGTGCAAATCTTAGACTCACTCAAATATTTGAGAGTTGCAAAGGCCACCGACCTATCTGCATGAGTATCAAAAACAGAAGTAGAACACATACGCGCTCGGCGCATATATTGAAAATTATGAAAGAAAATATCTGCATAACAAAATGTTCTTCCTGAAATTACTCTGGCATTAAGGGTGTTTAACTGATAACAGTTCCTCTCTTCGTTTTAGTGCTTTAAAAATGAACATGGCTGCATAAGCGAGTTACAACTCTCTTTTCATTTTGCAGTAAAAGAAGCAATGACACTTGACGAACATTCTAGGATGAGGCAAAAATGTAGTTATCTCTTAAATATTCATAGGATGGCCAATCAAAAAAATTGTTTTCGTCCTGAGAGAGAGAGAAGAGAGAGAGAGAGAGAGAGAGACCAGAGAGAGAGACATAGAGACAGAGAGAGACAGAACAGAGAGAGACAGAGGAGAGACAGAGAGAGAGAGAGAGGGGGGGAGGGGGGCACCCTTAAGAAGACCTACATGATCTGCACGCGCATACGCGTGTGTTTGTGAGTGAGTGTGTGTGGTGTGTGTGTGTGTGTGTGTGTGTGGTGTGTTTGTGTTTGTGTAATGTGTGTGTGTGTGTGATGTGTATGTGTGTGTGTTTGTGTGTGTGTGGTTGTGGTGTGTTGTGTGTGTGTGTTGTGTGTGGTGGTGTGTGGTTTGTGTGTGGTGTGTGTCTGCGTGCGTGCAGGCATGTTTTACAGCATTGTGTGCGTGCGGGCCTGTTGTAAAACCATCGTGTGGTTAGGATTTAAGTGGCCTTTTTTAAGGACACTTCAATCATCGATCGGGCGCCAGTGGCGGGGTTGTGCTGTCCCAGTCTCCCCACGGGATATTTCGGCTCTCTCTCCTCCTCTCTCTCTCCTCGCTCTCTCTCTAGCCTCTCTCCTCTCTCTCTCTCTCTCTCTCTCCTCTCCTCTCTCTCTCTCTACGTCTTTCTTACTCTTCTTTTCTTTCTCTCACTCCTCTTTCTTCTCTTCCCGTTCCATTCGGCCCTCGGCCTCCTCTCCAAACAGACCCGGACTCTCCCCATACATTCTACCAGCTGACGGCTGCAGTCTCAACAGAGACCCGGTAGTCCTGAGGTAGTGTAAATTTGTAGGTGTGTTTGAGGGGAGGGTGTGGGGAGGGGGAGGGAGGGTGAAGAGTAGGGGGAGTGGAAGGAATGAGGGAGGGGCTGTGTGCGTGTGTGGCGTGTTGTGTGTGCGTGCGTGCCTGCCTGCCTGCCTCGCCTGCCTGCCTGCCTGTCTGTCGGTCTGTTTGTATGATCTGTCTGTCCGTCCGTCTTTCTGTCTTTGCGCATGTCTGTATGTATGTTGCTTGTACGTCTTTATGTATGTATAAAAGTGTGTGTGTTGTGTGTGTGTGTGTGTGTGGTGTGTGTGTGTGTGTGTGTGTGTGTGTGTGTGTGTGTGTTTCCCCTCCTCTTCCCCCCGTCCGTCTTTCCTCCTTCCATAGTTCCCTGTAAAGCCGAGTGACCAAGAGCACTGGGCCATTCATAACCAAACAGTCATACCAACGTAGCTGTCTGTTGCTATTAATCGATGTTCACATCCATTCTCTTCCACCAGTCCGACGTGCTGCTTGCTGGCATGGCACGCTCATTCAGTCCCTGCTGACATGATCAGCATGTGATCTTTGGTGTCTGGCAGTAGCACCTTCTCTTCGTTTCCATGGTTTAACCTTCCTTATGCCAACATCCACCCCCCATGCCCACCCAGCCTGCTCACAGA
Source organism: Conus betulinus (assembly GCA_016801955.1). Lineage (NCBI taxonomy): Eukaryota > Metazoa > Mollusca > Gastropoda > Neogastropoda > Conidae > Conus > Conus betulinus. The sequence continues at coordinate 8,919 of JADBJO010029403.1, forward strand.
AAAGATGGAGTACACCTGTACACGCCGAAGCTTTCAAGTGTGTTTTTATGAAGATGTTAGTGTTCCCTCCACAAAGGCTTCGAGTTGGACAGTGCCGAGGTTGCCTGTTCTTCCTTTCAGATGATTTCTAGATTGGATCTCTCAGTAACAGTGATGGATCCCAGGTAAGTGAAATGTTTTAAGTCACTAATTTGATGGAGGTAAGTCACCTGCTCGTTCTTCATTGTCGTGGTCCGGAGTGCTGTGTTTTACCCTGGCCTGCTGAAGACCTAAGAGGGCGACACCCATCGTGTTTCGTCTTGTGATCGATTCGTTTGTCCACGTTGTTTGGCGGAGTCCATTGAAATCCTTGTTGAAATCTGTTTGGACACTATCCAGCTGCTGTCCACAGGGCAGTTACATCAGAAGTGACGGCAGTGTTGTGCTGGCCGTCAGTTTTGTCGTATCTGTGCCGATATTTTCATGCCACACGTTATTGACTTTCTCCGGACTTTCAACAAGTGTTGCCTTCTCTCTGTTCTTCAGTATTGTCTGACAGGCTATCAAAATCGTCTGGGAAAAGCGAAGGATCGCGATGGTTCGTCATCCATAGCTCACTGCGCTGCCAGTTCTTCAGTATTGTCTGACAGGCCATCAGAGTCGTCTGAAAAGCGAAGGTTCGCGATGGTTCGTCATCCTTAGCTCACTGCGCTGCAGTTCTTTAGCGTTGTCTGACAGGCCATCAAAATCGTCTGAAAAGCGAAGGATCGCGATGGTTCGTCATTCATGAAAGCTCACTGCGCTGTTATGATCTGTATTGTGTGTGTCCAGGACGGGGGAAATCGTGATGGTATTGCTTAAGTGCCCTAAGTTGATGATGTATTATTAGTCAGGCTCAACACACAAGGTTATTTTTGCACTCATACACGCATATGCACACTCATGCGCCCACCAAACATTCACCCTCTCTCTGGGAATGGGATGTCACGCATTCGTTTCTCCTCACCTAGCATGATTGAGCACAAGAAATACATTTCTCATGCAACTTATAATCAAACATGAAGAATCCAATTACCCAAAATGGGAATCATCGAAACATAAAAGATCAAGACTTCCTAAACGGATTATAATCAAATGGCTTCTTACCTGGCCAGGTTTTCACACACACAACCACGCTTTCACACCACACCACAGTTTCTTGAACAAGTCTCTTCAAGTTTTCTTCGGCACTGCTTGATGGTGACGCCCCTGGTTGACTGGCGCCAGGCTTCAGGACTGGGTCTTCATGGTCGTCTCTGGGATTTCACGTAGAAACTCTTCTTCTTCGTCTCCTTCACCCCCACCTCTGGGTTCAAACTCAGTTTGTCTCTCTTCACCCACCTCTGGGGCTGTCAAACTTAGTTTTTCTTCTCTTCTAGCTTGTCTTTAAACCCCAAGACCTTGCTGTCACTTACTATCTCTCATACCAGACCACGTTTTCTCCTCGACCCTACTCTGTCCTCCCCTGCTCCCTCCCCTCTCTCCTCTCTCTCTCCCTGCTTCTCCTCCTCTGCCTCTCTCTCTCTCTGGTGGGTCTCTCTCGTGGTGTTATTATTATGTGGGTTTCCTTTCCCGACACGTTGTTTCTCCCTCAGCTAGCTGATTATATATGATGGACAAAAGGGATTTCCCTTCGGGCCATGCCTTTGTCCATGCTGCTTCTCAAATACCTTGTTCACAAGTACCCTGAATTCTCTCCATTCGCTTACCATTCTTCCACACACATGAGCATTTACACACATCCCTACCTGACTGATTAGCAAACAACCACTTTGGCACCATATGGACATCGAAAATTCCCGCCGCCGACTTTTCGGGGGGCCACTTACACAGTTAATTATCCTAGAAAAAAGCTAACGACAACAACGTCCCATGCGCATTCAGCTGGCCTGACAATAGCGCCAACACAGTGCCCCCCACGGCAATACCATCTGAACGAGTCCAAGACTCCCTGCTCCTCAATGACTGTTTACAAAGCGACCTCAGCTGACTGATATTTAGCGCCCTCTTCTCGAGGTCCCTGTTTACAAATCCCTCCCTCCTCACGAGTGCCCCCAGTTTAGCGCCCTCCCGAGGTCCCTAGTGTTTACATCCCTCCTCCCCCCCCCCCCCCCCCCCTTCCCCCCCCCCCTCCCCGCTATCGGGAAGGTTTGAACTCGGGAGAGGGTCCTTACTACCTTAGGTGCCATCTGTCACCTGAACCACTTCGCCCTCCCTTGTCACGGTTTCGACCGTGTGTGCGCTAGGTAAGGCGTACTGCTAATAGGTCTATTACCTATTTCTCTACTTCGTACAAACATTCCTTTGCCTCTAAGCGCTTAAGGCCTTTTGTGAGAGGTTTGACTGTCTTGACAATGTGCATCGGTCATGATGCGTTCCAGGAATGTTTGAACAGTGTGGAGAGATACGATGCGTCCCCACGAAGAAGTACAGGGTATGAGCATGGAGCCACTTGTCCAGTAGGACACCCTGTGTGAGGCCTGCATCCGCTGCTTTGGAAGTACACTTGCTGGATGGGCTGACTATGCGCTCCCGGTTATTTGGTTAGTACTCTGTGGCCGATAGTGCCTCACGCAGGGTATCAATCACTCTGCTGACATTGCTTCTCAGGACTTCAAGTTCTTCAAGCAATAGCAGTGCAGTGAGCGAATTTTCCTCCAACGGCCGCATGACACCGTTCAGCGATGTCAAAATCCTTCAGTTTTGTCAACACCGAGTTTAAGACAGCTGGGGGTTTTTTTTTTTCACTTTTTTTCCAACGTATATTTTAACGTTCTTTTCGGTCATGGTCACGTCTGGGGTCAGCTCCTGAAAACAATCCTTGTTTCAGGCCCATTGATGCCAGACCTATTCCAGCTCTGTACAAGATTTCAGTCCGTCTGGTTGTGGCACTGACCGTTGGTGAAGCGCCACGTCTATCATCGGCCTCCATCTCTGCAAGTGTTTCCTTCCTGTCCATTCTGCATGTTTTTCCCAACTTCACCTCCAACTCCTTCCCTCAACAGTTCCCTGAAGGACGGCTTGGGTAAGCCAGAGGATCTAGTTCATTGACCTGACAACGTAACGCTCTTGACTCACGTTCATTACTGCGATGTGGTGCTTGATGTTTTGGTTGCACGCGTTCTCGGGAGACGTGGTCAGTACACCTGACGTGTGATAACTGTCGTACGGCGTGTCTTGGGAACACGGAACCTGGCGGAGTCCCTCCTTCTTCAGGTGGGATTGTCTTGTTGTGTTTGCTCCTCAAACGCAACAGGCAGGACTGGGTCACGTGGCTGCCTGTGCTTCAGCAGTGAAGAACCTCTGAGTACACACAACTTCATGCACCATAAAAGTCTCCTATCCAAACTCCAGTCACCAAGTCCACGTCAATGCACCATAACAGCCTCCTATCCAAACTCCAGTCATCACGTCCATGTCAATGCACCATAACAGCCCTCCTATCCAAACTCGTCATCAAAGTCGACGTCAATGCACCATAAAAGTCTCCTTTCCAGACTCCAGTCATCAAGTCCACGTCAATGCACCATAACAGCCTCCTTTCCAGATTCCAGTCATCAAGTCCACGTCAATGCACCATAAAAGTCTCCTATCCAAACTCCAGTCATCAAGTCCACGTCAATGCACCATAAAAGCCTCCTATCCAGACTCAGTCATCAAGTCCACGTCAATGCACCATAACAGGCTCCTATCCAAACTCCAGTCATCAAGTCCAGTCAGTGCACCATAACAGCCTCCTTTCCAGACTCCAGTCATCAAGTCCACGTCAATGCACCATAAAATCCTCCTATCCAAATTCTAGTTATCAAGTCCACGTCAATGCACCATAAAATCCTCCTTTCCAGACTCCAGTCATCAAGTCCATGTCAATGCACCATAAAATCCTCCTTTGCAAAATCCAGTCATCAGGTCCACGTCAATGCACCATAACAGGCTCCTATCCAGACTTCAGTCATCACGTCCACGTCAATGCACCATAAAATCTCCTATCCAGACTTCAGTCATCAAGTCCACGTCAATGCACCATAAAATCCCCCTATCCAAAATCCAGTCAAGTCTACGTCAATGCACCAGAAAAGCCTCCTATCCAGACTCCAGTCATCAAGTCCACGTCAATGCACCATAAGTCTCCTATCCAAATTCCAGTCATCAAGTCCACGTCAATGCACCATAAAATCCTCCTTTCCAGACCCAGTCATCAAGTCCACGTCAATGCACAATAAAAGTCTTCTATCCAGACTCAAATCATCAAGTCCACGTCAATGCACCATAAAAGTCTCCTATCCAGACTCAAATCATCAAGGGTCCACGTCAATGCACAATAAAAGTCTCCTAGCCAGACTCCAATCATCAAGTCCACGTCAATGCATCATAAAAGTCTCCTATCCAGACTTCAGTCATCGAGTCCACGTCAATGCACCATAACAGCCTCCTATCCAAAATCCAGTCATCAAGTCCACGTCAATGCACCATAACAGCTCCTATCCAAACTCCAGTCATCAAGTCCACGTCACCAAACTAATATACACTTCCGATGTTCTCTACGCACCACACAACATTACCACCTCCCACAACAACGACTTAATCACTACCTCCTCCATACTGACTGTCACACACCAAACCCCCCCCCAACCACCATCACGTTCCTCCGCCATCAAACCACTGCGTAGGAGTATACTGACCTACATATTAGGCCCCCGCAGTCTCTGCAATGGAATGTTGATGTATGCATTGGAGGAGGGGGGCATTGTTGTGTTAACACTGGTTTTGCTCCGTGAAGTATTTATTTGTTAGCTAGTAACATACTGTTACATCTCTCTCTTTTTTCTGTCTCTCGCTCTGTCTCTTTCTCTCTCTCTCTCTCTCGCCCTCTCTCTCTCTCTCTCTCATATGCTCTCTCTCTCGCTCTCTCTCCCCTCCCTCTCTTAGACTTCTATTTCATCTTATTCCATGCTATTCTAATACAGTACTAATGGTGGTTCTCAGTCTGAGCTCCCACCACCACCACATCACCATCAATCACTTTCTATCCGCTCTCCTTCTCGTCATCACCCCCCCCGACCCTTACCCTTTCATCCGCACCCTCCCTCTCCTCTCTCTCCCCCTGCCTTTCTTGCAGAAGATACATCAACAACCAGGCAGGGGGTTACCCTCGGGTTACTCGTCGATTAAAGGTTACACATCAACTGAGAATCAAGATGTGAGCGAGTGAGTGAGTGAGTTCTTTAGAGTCTGTTCACACTTGGTGATATTAGACTTTTAAAAAAATTTAAAGGGAGCAAGGGGAAGGGAGCGTTTATAAAAAAAAAATCTATTACTTTGATGCATGGAAAGCACTTTTGCTATTTGCACAATTTCTGGTTTGTGGGTTACTGTTTCGATAGAATCGTGTACAGTCACATCCATCCACGTTTCGATTCTTTACACAATGAAGTTAATATTGAACAATGAAAAAGAATATGGTCCACTGATAGAAGATTTGAACAATCACCATGCTACACTTTGGGAAAACTTGGTTTTCCACGAATTCAGTCGAAGCTTGTATATTAAAGATGACAAATATCGTGGACATGATGAGATTTCATACTTCTCTGGAAGGTGTTCACTGTTCACGCATTTTTCTAACAGCGAACTGATTTCTTGAACATCAAGTTTTTTAAATTACTCTCAGGTGTGAGTGGAGGAACATGGTTACTGTATACAGAATGATTTTTTATCTGCATGTGACGGTCTTTGAGGATGGGTATTGAAGGGTATAGTTTACGTCCTTAAACGGCGCAAATAGTAAGCAATCGCATAACTGAGCATGTGTGAGCACATTCGTGGCACGTAGCCTTTTGGAAACAGAATCCACACGGAGACAGAAGCACAACTCCACAAGCCGGTTTAAAGGTCGACCGATGACAAAACAGGGTCCCCCACACTATGCTAGAATTCTGGGGTACATCTTGTGGCTACAGGAACGAGTGCGCAGCAAGTTTCTCCCCCTTTCTCTGGAACAGCATATCCCAGTGAGGGCAGCGACCTCTGGCACGGAGCGGTCAGTAACCGACGGGTTCAATTTCATTCTCGTTGTTTAAAGCACATATTTTACAGCTGTTACGATACTTTCAAAAGACCCTTTCACTGACGACAGTTTGAACAGATTTCATAGGGCAGACCTGTCTGGGTTGTCTACGTCATTCACGTTCTCTCATATTCATCGTAAAACCACAGGGTCAAATTCGGTATCCAACGGACAGGTAGAACCGATTTACAATCATAGCTTGACCGAATACAGTACGTCTTTGCTTGGACTAACATCATCGGCATTCCAGGACGAATAACTTTACCATTGAGTCTAAGTTGGTGAAAATTCTGAAAATCCAAAGGAGTTTCTTTGCTACCCTGTGTTCAACAGCACAGCTAATAGATGTGGTAACTCCATATATGGAGAGTTTCTTATTGTACGTGCTCGTGATACATGTACAATGCCTTTGAAAAGAAAATTAAAGGAAAGCGGGAAATGTCTCTAAGATGAGAACTGATTAACTGAACATTACCAGAACCTGTCGGTGCGGTACAGAGAGGTTCAGTCTGGTTTTATGTAAGTGGACATATACACGGCAGAATGTTAAACGCTAATAATTTGAATGTATCCTTTGTGGTTTATGAAATTTTCATGGAGCTTTTCTTTTGCCTTGACATTGCTTTTAATGAGATGTTGCTGTTTTGTGTGGTGTTGCTTCATTGTAGACTACAGCACGTCGGGTTGATTGTATGACTGGAGAGGATGCTCGCTAGCACTGCTGCCTCTGACACTGCCGATTGGTGAGGCTAAGCCCTGTGGGCCTGTTGGATCCAAAAGGCCTTTGGGGTATTTCTTGAATCGCATTGTGACGTACGTACTTCCAATAAAGTGTGTGAGATCACGATGAGAAACCCGTTGAACGGATGTCCAGTGAGATGATGATGAGAAACCCGTTGAACGGATGTCAGGTGAGATGACGATGAGAAACCCGTTGAACGGATGTCAAGTGAGATGACGATGAGAAACACGTTGAACGGTTGTCAGGTGAGCGACACCACCAGCTGCACCCACCCCTGCTGCATTCCACCCCGTTCACAACGGTAATGCCCGTCATGACCCCCCCCCCCCCCCCTCTCTCTCTCTCACACACACACACACACACACACACACACACACACACAATTTTCATTTATCAATTTCTTCGTTCCGCATTTTATCTCTCTGTTGAGTTGTTTATATCTTTTTTTTTCTTTCTATCTTTCTTCTCCCTGAACTCAGCAGGATGTCACTGGGGGACACCACAGTGAAGAACAGTTCTCCAGATTCCTCCAGGTCTGTCGCTGTGTGAACTCCACAGAATGTGTCACTGGGGCACCACAGGTGACGAACAGTTCCCCCAGGCTCCTCCAGGTCTGTCGCTGTGTGAACACAGCAGGATGTCACTGGGGGACACCACAGTAAAGAACAGTTCTCCAGATTCCTCCAGGTCTGTCGATGTGTGAAGTCAGCAGGATGTCACTGGGGGACACCACAGTATAGAACAGTTTCTCCAGATTCCTCCAGGTCTGTCTGTCGCTGTGTGAACTCAGCAGGATGTCACTGGGGGACACCACAGTGAAGAACATTCCCCAGGTTCCTCCAGGTCTGTCGCTGTGTGAACTCAGCAGAAAGTCACTGGGGGACACCACAGTGAAGAACAGTTCACCAGGCTCTCCTCCAGGTCTGTCGCTGTGGGCCAAGACCTGGTTCCCTGCAAACGTTTTTCCGCTTTCCATTCTGCAACGTCATCAGTCCGTCGTTTTATCTGCCCCCTCCATCCCCCAACCCTTCTCTTCTCCCGTCTCTCCCCTTCCACAGTTCCTGGAGGATCGCTTGAGCAGGGCTAGGGTGATTTTAATCAAATGAAGTTAGAGCTGACAGAAGCGCAGAAAGCGGACAGTGCGCAGATGATTGTATGAAAACAGATCATAAACATATCAATCATATATCAAACTCATAAATATATATGACTAAGATTGAGGGAAGAAAAAACGGGGAGAAAAACCCCTTAGAGAGCACACTAACATAGAATATCAACGTTCATTTTCAGTGGGAAGTGGTAAACAATATAAATAATAATAACCAAAAAAAAAGAACTTTAATAGGGAAAAAGGATTTCCCTTCCTACTCAGCCCCCACACCCCTTCCCCCGAACCCACACACACACACACACACACACACACACACACACACACACACACACACTCATTAATTGTTCTATGTCTGTAGATACGTCAAAAAAACTCCCTCTCTTTCATTTTTCACCTCCACCTCACATCCCATAATTTCAATTGTCCTGTAATACTAATAAGGCTAACATTCATGTTTTGTTACGTGGCACATACCATAGTAGTAAAACAGTGAAAGAGAATCTCTGTGAGATAAAAGTGGTTTTGAATGAGTAATAGTTTCCATCTAAGGGCCCTTGTGTTTGTTCATGTAGCAGAGGTAATACTTTCAGGGCTGCGTTGTTTCTCTAGTCCTTTGTGACAAAAACGGGCACACTATAGCATCGAGTCGAGTAAAAAAAAAAACGTATCATCAAGGACCACTTAATCATTAAGTACACTGAATACAGTAACCATTGTTTTTCAAACTCAGAATGGCGCATTTCTAAACTATGCTTATATTTTTCGGTGCGATAGTTGTATTTGAGTTCTCTATAAAAAGCTGTCACGGTTGGTCTAATTTTATTAATCCTACATTTTTGTAGATAAAGAATTTTGCCCATAAGATAATGATATACAGAATTTCATCGATTTTGTTTTTTCCGTCTGTTCCAAACAAAATTAATTGAACGTTAAAGGATAATCTTTCACAAACACGACATTTTCTTTTCATAGATATTTCTAATTCCATCCAAAGTTTTGTGCGAAGTCACAGTTCCAAAGATAGTGGTAGATCGAATCTAATTCGTCATTACAGAAACTACATTTATCGCTCTCGACTAGGCCCATTTTCTTCAATACATTATTTGTAACCAATATTCTGTAGCAAATTCTAATCTGGAACCATTTTTAATTTAACTTCTTTTTATTTTACTAATCAATCTTAGAACGACTTGCCAGTCTACCACAGAATTTAACTTTCTTTGCCAATTAAAGAGTGGTTTGATAATACCGACAAGTGTTTTTCCAACCAGTATTTTATAGTATGGTTTTGAGCTTTTTTTAACGCTGCTTATCATTTTAATCGCTTTCGGATCCTGATTACTATCATTGTTTTGAACAGTTATATTTCTTTGTCTAATATATTCTTTTACTGCTTGAATGGAACTTAGATAGTGTAAGTAATTTACTCTCAAATTCCATTTCTGGCAAAATTCATCATAATTCAAAAAGCTTCCATTATCACCAACAATATCTTTTACTAAGAACACATTCTTGGCAGTCCATGTTGTGAAACAAAAATCATTATTGTTGATTTTGAATTTAAGTTGTGAAAAATAGGTTCTGATAAAATTTCCTCTTCGTTATCTAAATCTATGTGGCTGGTGAATTTTTCGTAGGCTAAAAATACATCTTTCCAGAAGTAGTTGCATTTACTCTTTATAAATTTTTTAGACCCGTAACAGCGTATATAGTTTATTTCTGGGGCACAATGTTTCGAGTATGTGTTTCCATTTTGAAGTTCCTGAAAGCAGCCTTCTCAACCATGACAACTTCAGTGCATGCACAAAGGCTTGTATGTCAGGTATTCCTATTCCTCCTTGCTCAACATTTTGCACTGAATATGTCGCCTTATTTTGTCTGTTTTGCCATCCCACACAAATTCGAAGCACATTTTTTGCAGTTGTTTCAACTCATTTTCCGGTGGGTTAGGGAGCAGAATCCATAAGAAGATTAATTTTGAAAGAATCAAAAGACTTTAGTACCGCAACCCTACCCAAAGGAGTACATGTTCTTTTTGCCCAGATTTTAAACAAAGTCTTAACTTCAGCAAATTTATCTTTTACATTAATCTCTGTTAAATTTGTTATCTCGTTTGAAAACCAGAGTCCCAGAATTTTAAATTTTGGGGGATTCCATTGCATATGTTTGTGGTATAGATGTGTCTCTGCTGAATTTTTCCTGTTTCCTAGCCAAACGTTTGTAGTTTTC
>JADBJO010029404.1:0-19085 GCA_016801955.1 Conus betulinus
AACTACTTCAGGAGTGCTAGGTAGAGCTGTGGACGTCGCCTTCCCCTCTCCATACCCCTTACCCGAGAGCACAAGACGGGGGCTGTTATTTGTTTCACTCTCATTTTCTAAGGCCCCCAAAGGTCACAAATGAATACACGTGCAAAACAGTTAGCTGCGGGGATCGTTCTTCTCCGGGGATCCTCTACGTCGACCCATCGTTAATTCCTTTAAGTAACCTTTTTTTTTTTGTCACTCTTCCCTCTAACGCTGATGTTGTGGCGGAGGACGAAGAGAGTGTGACAGGTTCTTTTTTTTCGTGGGGGGGGGGGGGGGGGGGGGGGGGGGGGTGGGGGGGGGGGGGGGGGGGGGGGGGGGGGGGGGGGGGGGGTGGGGGGGAGGTTGTTCTCCCGAGCCCCAGGTGAAGCGGCTGGTCCTTAGGCGCGGGCGCGTCTTCAGCATGAATTACCAGGAGTTCTCCGCCGGCGGGAGGCGTCAGACCTGTCCGCAGGTTGGGTTGTCAGCTCTCCACACGGGCCGCGGGCGCAAGCAGCCGCAGATCAGCAGGTACGAGAGGGGGGGGAGGGGAGGAGTAGCGCTGGGGGTGTCTGACAAAGCTAAACGCCTCCCGTGCTAATCCTGCCGCCCCTCCACTGCAGTGTCGGGGTGTGTGGTTGTGTGTGTCAGGGGAGGTAAGGGGGGGGGGGGTAACCCCTAGCTGGCTGAGCCTCAGTCGTCGCAGGGAGGGGGTCTTTTTGGGGGGTTGTTGCCAGACGCCCGTGATTTGATCTACTCTTTTGCGGTTGCCCAATGAGAGACACACTCCTCAACTCCCACCCGTCCTCCCCCAACCCTATTCTCCCAAAAAAAATTCCCCCTCATCGTCTCAACTCTCGTCCCCTAACCCATCCCCCATCCTCGACTCCTCCTCCTTGTCTCCCCTCCCACCCTCGCGAGTCTCCCTCCCTTGTTCTTCCTCCTTTAAGCTAACAGCTGCCTGGCTGTGGCGGTTTTCACTCTTCTTCTCTCGTCGGCATAATCCTGGTGTGACAGAGGGTTAGAAGAAGCAAAGAAACCGACCCAGAAGCAGATTATAAAAAAAAAAAAAGGAAAAGGCAACACTGGCTACAAAATAATCACAAGGTTAATGTTCTTTGTCAACTGATGAATTGTTCTTAAAAAAAGACGAAAAAAAAAGAAGAAGAAAGAAGAAACGAAGACTGAAGATCCATTAAACAAGGCATGAAAAGTCCATGGTTTAAACCTGAACAAACGAAAGCAAAACAGTTTCAAAGTGAGTTGACTGCAGGTGGAAATTGAAATAAATCTTCAAAGGAATTTAAAATAAATCCGTCAGTTAATATGGACAAACCAATTATAAGGACAAAACCGACGCGTTTCGACCTCTTAGGTCTTCTTCAGGCAAGATTAACAACATTCAGGACAATGAAAGCGAAGAACGAGCAATTACTTACAATTCTCAAATTCGGCACAAGATGCGTGTTGAACGAGTTAAGGAAGACAACTCTAAGACCAATGGTTACAGATGCTCATAATACGAATGAAAACTGAACGATGTGAAATCTCCACGATGTAGATGGAAGGTTCAAAGACCAGACGCGATGTCGATGTGTTTGGTCATATGTCCTTCCTCATGGGTGGACATTTTCAATCAGAGGGACGTGAACGGGGGACAACTCCGGGATCCAGTGGAAAGACAACTCAGGGATCCAATGAACAGGAAGAATGGTCTTCAGCCCCGGGCGTCGGGTAGCCCCGTGTGGGGTGATTTTTTGTTGTTGTTTGTTTTCTTTTCTTTTCCTTTGTTTGTTTGTTCGCCTAGGGAAGGATTTTCTGTAGTCATATTCGAGTTGCGTGCTATATTTATAGCACTAATTTTCATACATGAGAAAGGCATTGCTATTTTAACATATTATATTGCACACACTCAAAATCTGCTCTGTATAGCGTGGAAAAATTGAGATTCAAATTCAGGAGCGATGCACTTTTTGAGATAAGATATTTATGCATTACATCGAATTTTGTTTGGTTCTTTCCCTGAACTTTTTGCTTAAAAAATAATCAAGGCCATCTGATGAAGATTTCAAAATGAGGTACTTGCTAAAGAATACCTAAAAAAAAAATTGTGGGTACCGAGTTTTGTTGTTTTCCATGTCTTTAACAGACTCCACTTTCGTATAAAAAATCCTGATCTTGTTCCAGACCGAGGGGCCAGTGGAAGCCAGCACAGGTAATCGCAGGGTGCTGAAAGCATGCTGTGCTTTGTCTTGTTGATGTCGATGTCCTGATCGGCTGATGACATTGCCCAGGTACACACATTTCTTGATTTCTCAAGATGTTCTCGTCCCTTGGTTGGACGAGGTCCTACTATTTGTTTTTATACTCGTGTTAGTTCGGGTTTCTTTGCGCTTGGTTTTTCTTTTGCGTCGTCGCAAGGGGCAGGCTCGTTTTGGCGCGAGGATACTGGTGTCTGTGTGTGAGAAGGAGACTGACATTATCGCTGAACTCCAAGTCTTTCAGTTAGTTTTGGCGGAAGTCCACTGGATGCTATGTAGTGTGTTTAACATCTGTTGAGTTCTTCACGATCCAGTCCATTACCGCCAGGCAGGTGGTATGGTGTTGATGGAGTTCAGGCTTTTTGTCGAGATGTTCTAAAGGAAAATCTGTGATTAAACTGACGAATGATTGAATTTGACCGAAACTAATCGGGGAAGTTCGAAAACTCTGGCGGCGTCTCCGGAAATCAAAGTAAATTCGACTCTCTCTCTCTCTCATCTCCTCCTCTCTCTCTCGTTTCTCTCTCTTCTCTCTCTCTCTCTCTCTCTGCGTGCGAGGTCGCGCACCTGTGCATGTCGTCTTTGAGAAGAAACGGTTTCTTCTCACACGATTCAGAACTCTCTTCACCTCTTCGTCATTTGAGTCCACTTCTCTAGACAGTTCCGATAAAAAACATGCTGACCAACATGAAACCTCTGTACGGATTAGCAACGCGCAGATACCCGACCGACCAGCTGAGAGAGGACAAGCCCACTTGCCCCAGAGGGAACTCACTGTGGCAGTGGATCGGATGTCCAATGAGCGTTTGTGGGAAGTCTACACTAACCAGCCATTAAGCCCCACATCATCGGATTCTATGTGAGGGGGGGGATCACGGCTGCCTATATGTGACCGGGTCCGGTCCCGTCCTTTTTGTCCACAATGCTGCCGTGCCACCCTGACTTGCCTGTCTTCAGTTTCCCCACCACATCTAATGTCCATGCTTGTAGTGTGTGTGTGTGTGTTGTGTGTGTGTGTGTGTGTGTGTGTGTGTGTGGTGTGTTTGTGTGGTGTGTGTGTGTGTGTGTTTGGTGTGTGTGTGTGTGTGTTGTGTGTGTGTGTTGGGTGTGTGGTGTATGTGTTTGTGTTGTGGTGCGCGGTTTGTGTGTGTTGTGTGTGTGTGTGTGTTGTTGTGTGTGTGTGGTGTGTTTGTGTGTGGTACGTGTGTGTAACGTGTGTGTGTGTTGTGTGATGTGTGTGTGTGATGATGTGTGTGTGTCGCGTTGTGGCGTGTGTGTGTGTGTGTGTCGTGTGCGCGAGTGTGTGCGTGTGGTGTGTGTGTGTGGTGGCTGTGTGTGTTCTGTGTGTGTGTTGTGTGTGTGTGTGTTTTCGCGTGGCGGTGTGTACTTCTGCATGTAAGCTGGCTTTGAGACTGGTCAAAAAGCGCGTGTGTGTATGTGTGTGATATGTTTGTGTGTGTGTGTTGTGTGTGTGTGTGTGTTGTGGGTTTGTGGTGGTGGGTGTGTGTGAGTGTGTGTGTGCGCGCGTGTGTGTGTGGGTGTGTGTGGTGTGTGTTGTGTGTGTGTGTGTGTGTGTGGTGTGTGTGTGTGTGTGTAATTTCGCTCTTTGGCGGTATTTGGCTTAATGTACCTGTGTTTGAGACTGCGCTATGGTCAAAAACATGGCCACCAGTTTCTGTTGGGGGGTCGTGTGGCTAAAACGGTGTAGTCGGCAAACTTGGTAGTAATGTGTCATTTGTGTGTGTCTATGTGTGTGACGTCTGCGCGAAGCGCGCGCGTGTGTGATAAGTTCGGCATGTTGCCTCGTAGCCCAGCAGACACGCGCACCGCAGACGAGCGCTGCCATCATGGTGCTGGTGTGTGACCGTGTTGAAGTCTAGCTCACAAGTGGCACGTTTTAATGGAAAAAAAAAAACAAAAACTGACTCACACAAATACACCTGTTTAAAGAAAAACCTCCCATCGGATAATTTTGGTGTTTAAACGGTAAAAATCCTTCTGTCTTAAATGACAACGACGCTAGTCATGTGAATTGAAAATGATAAGTTCCTGTTTCTCAGAGAAATCAGCAGATCGACAATGAGTGCGACATCTCTGAGGCAAGTCACAGGGTCATGGAGTCTGCTATGAAAGCTTATCGCATCATCCCGAAAAAAAAAAGTCCCAACTCTGTGTTTCAACTGTGAGGTGGCGTAAATGACTACGGAAAAGTGGACATCGGTGAGCAAGAACTTAGGTTTTAACAAACAAACTCTTCAGTAAAAACTTAGGTGTGGAGTGAAAGGAAGTGGACCTTCTTCCAGAAGTTTGAAGATCACAATACCAGGACAGGTAGAACAGGACTGACATATGAAAGTAGAAAAAGATCTTTCACGGGCATTGAAGTAGACAAGTTCGGACCAAGAAAGTAGGGAGTGGAAAAGGACACAATTGAGAAGTAGTGGAAAAAAAGGACCATGGAACGTAGAACGTAACACGGACCACGGAAAGTACTCAAAAGAGGACCATGGAAGTAAAAAAATGGGCCATCAATGGAAGTAGAAAGTACGGACCATGGAAGTAGAAAGAAAAAGGACCAGGAAGTAGAAAGGAGCGGACCATGGAAGTAGAAAAGGACGGGGACCTTAGAAGGTCGTAGGAACAAACGCATGAAAAAACGGAACAGACCATGGAAGTAGAGAAATGACGGACCAGTTGAAGTAGAAAAGAAACAGAAAGGGCGGACCATGCAAGTAGACAAGAAGAAACAGACCATGGAATGAGAAAGGAACGGACCATGGGAAGTAGAAGGACGGCCTTAGAATGTCAGAACAGGGAAACAGACCATGGAATGGAAAGGAACAGACCGATGGAAGTAGAACGGACGGACCATGACGTAGAAAAGGACGGACCATTGGAAGTCGAAATGACACACCATAGAAATAGGAGAAAGAACAGACCATGGAAGTAGAAAGGAACAGACCATGGAAGTAGAAAGGACGGTACGCATGATGAAGTAGAAAGGAACAGACCATGGAAATAGAAAGAGACAGACCATGGAAGTAGAAATGACGACATAGAAGTAAGAAAAGGACGGACCATGGAAAGTAGAAAAGAACAGACCATGGAAATAGAAGGGACGGACCATGGAAGTAGAAAGGAACGGACCATGGAAGTAGAAAGGAACAGACCATTGAAGTAGAAAAGGAATAGACCATGGTAAACAGAAAGAAGGATACGACTATGAAGTAGAAAAGGAACAAGACCATGGAAGTAGAAAAGGAATAGAACCATGGAATAGAAAGAAACAGACCATGGAAAGTAAAAGGAACAGACCATGGAAGTAGAAAGGACAGACCATGGAAATAGAAAGGAAACAGACCATGGAAATGAAAGGAACAGACCATGGAAAGTAGAAAGGAACAGACTCCATGGAAATAGAAAGGAACAGACCATGGAAAAAGAGAAATACAGACCATGGAAATAGAAGGACAGACCATGGAAAGACAAGAACAGACCATGGAAATAGAAAGGACAGACCATGGAAGTAGAAAGGAACTGTTGACCATCAGGTAAACTAGAAAGGATGACCATGAAAGTTAGAAAGGGACCACACACCTGGAGAAGAAAAGAAGCACAAAGTCGACTGGAAGGTAGAAAGGACGGCTGCAAATGATGAAGTAGAAGGATGGACCATGGAAGTAGAAGGAAGGATGGAGAAATGCATAGTAAAAAGGACGGATAAAAATGTAGAATAGGTGGATCATGGAAGATATATTTTGGGGCCCGAACGCCTGCTGCCCGCGCCGAACTGAGTTTGCTATGGCCTCAAAGTGGAAGGATCCAGTTGAGTTTCATCCACTTAATGGATGCGTCTCTAATATCCTGACCAAACACTGCAGGTGTTTGTGCTTATCGGGCCTGGTCGCCGCTGGAATATTAGAAAGGAAATGAACACATGGCGGGCTCTGTCGTGAGCCTGTCGTGTAACTCTCTCTGACGATGAATGGAACTTCCATAGCATTGTCTTCGAATCAGTTCGGCAAAAAAAAAAAGCCTTGCATTCTGTTGGCCCTTCATGTCCTGCTCTGTCGGTGATGACTGCAGTCTTCGACAGGACCAGATAAGTGGTTTCTCGTTCTCTTGGGTTTTTTTTGGTTTTTTTTTTTTTTTTTGGCCCGAAGAAGACGCAAGAGGTCGAAATGCAGCATTGTGGTCTTGTCCTGTGTCTGGGGTTTGTCTATGTCCTTGGCGGTAATTAAAATCCCTTCTCTTTCTAAATTTTGTTCGTTTTCTGTCCTCCAGTCACTCATTTTTTGGAACTTCGATTTCAATTTTTTCTCTGAGTTCGTGGTGCGGCGGTCGTGTCGAGATGTGGGTGGCCATCATGGAGGGTTGGGGTGTGGGTGGGGGGGGATGGGGGATGGCTGTCATTGAATGGGAGGTGGTGGACGCCTTGCCTTTCAGAGCTCAGAAGGGCAGAAAGAACGACGAAAAGAATGGATTTTCGAGATAAGGTAGGAAAACAATTATTTAGGTGCAATTGAGATCTTTGGCCTTCTTGTCATTTTATTTTTTTTCGCACGGCGTTCCCAGATTTACCGTGATATTCTCGAAACGCGTTCCCAGATTTCACGATTGGAAGTTCAGGAAATCTGGGAACGCGTTCCCAGATATCACGGTTCCCAGATATTATACGACACCGATTCATCCATACATTATTTCAACAGAGAGACAGAAGAGAGAAGAAGAAGAAGAAGAGAAGAAGAAAGAAATAAGAAGAAAAAAGAAAAGAAGAAGAAATTTCAGAGAGAACCATCCTAACGGAGAGTAACAATACCGCTGCCACGATGGCCACAGACCACATGGGACAGCAACGCCAGTGCCTTCAAGAACCTATTAACATTTCGATGACAAACACTTTCTCCCCTCCCTCCGTCGTCCCTGCGACATCTTCTCATCTTAACCCCAGCCTGGCACTCTCGTGATTGCTCTTCACACCTTGTCACGACTAATTACCCCACTATTTCCCCAACGACCACCGTCTTTTTGCCCAAAAACCGTTTAGACAATCAACATGGGAGTAATGCATATAAGATTTTTCCGCCCGCAGAGTTTCAAAAGGATGTGGGGACTCTTCTTTGCCCCCCGTTTGGGAAACCTTGGCGAAGAAAAGAAGAGTGTGTTCTTCTCTCTTCTTCAGTCCTGATAGATTTTTGTTCGCCAAGGAACCTGGAGAATGAAGAGCTTTAGGTCTATGACTAAATGGACCTTGAAAATTGTGCAACGACTCGAAACAAACCAATAAAAACAACTCTGTCAGCTGGGTGTGTGTGTGTGTGTGTGTGTGTGGCGACAGTGCGATCACCTGCTCGGGAAGTTTGAAGCAAAACCCGACTGTGAGTAGCGGAAGGAGAGGGGAGGAGGGGGTATGGAAGTTGCTACATGGGAGGGAGGGAAAGGGGAAGGGGTGGGGGGGAGCGATGATAGGGAGGTTGAAGAAGGATGTCCATTGGGAGTGTCCATATTGAAACAGGCCACACAGATTTTTCATGAGTGGTGGGCTTTTTGGGCCCCTTCTTCTTCTTCTTCTCAAATTGTAATTTAGGCATGGGCGGAAGCTTGGATTTCCTTGAAATATACTGACTTCCATAAAAAAAAAAACCGCGAAAATTGCCACGTTCTATTTTTTCGATGAAAAGGGTGAATATACAATATTGACCCATTGTGGCAAAGTTGTTTGGGTCCCAAGACTTAACCAGCGACAAGTACGCAGGCATGCAGCCTTTATGAAGCCGCGCTACAAGGTTCAGGTAACGACTTGCCGTCTGAGCGCTACAGAGATGCCAAGACTACGAGCAGAGGAACGCAATCGTGCCCTAGGCCATCTGGAGGCTGGTGTGGATGCCAGGCAGGTCGCCAACATCTTTAACGTCCACATCTCAACCATCTATCGTCTGCAGCACCGCATGCGAGTCACTGGTACCACTGATGATCGTCCCCGGCCAGGCCGTCCTCGGGTCACCACACCAAAGAGAGGATCGCCATCTTGTTCGAACCCATCTGCGGGACAGGCGGCAAACAGCCGCCAACACTGCTCGACAGGTGCCTGGGAATCTCCAGCAACGAATCAGCCTCAACACTGTGCGGCGGCGTCTTCAGGAGAACGGGCTGGCATGTAGGCGTCCTCACAGAGGTCGGTACTGACACCAAGACACCGGCAGGACAGGCTGCAGTGGGCACAAGCCCGAATCAACTGGCGCAGGCAGCAGTGGGGGACGCATACTGTTCTCAGATGAGAGCCGTTTTTGTATTGACATGGCTGACGGTCGTGTCAGAATATGGCGTCGACCTGGTGAACGCTATGCTGACTCCTCCTGTGTGGTAGAGCGGAACCCCTGGGGAGGCCCGAACGTTATGATATGGGGTGCAATTGGCATTAACCACGCCATAGGACCAGTCATCTTTCAGAACATTGGTCCTGGTCGCGGACAGGGTGTCAATGCACAGCGCTACATCAACCAGGTGCTCAGACCCCATGTCGTTCCTTTTTTTTTTTTTTTGCGCAACACCCAAACTGGACATTCCAACAGGACAATCCCAAGACCACACACCGCCAGGGCCACCCCCCAGCATTTCTTCAGCATAACAAACGTCAATGTGCTGCCCTGGCCAGCCCTCAGTCCCGATTTAAACCCAATAGAAACATTTTTGGGATGAACTTGGCAGACGGTTGGACCTCCTGCGTCCACGACCAGCAACAGCGGCTCAACTTCACCAGGCCATCGTCCATGTGTGGGCTGGTGTGCCAAGGGGACGCATCAACCACCTGGTCCACTCAATGAGCCGCAGGTGTCAAGCAGTTGTCAACGCAAATGGTGGCCACACACGGTATTAGGACTTCAAGCTGGTTTGTCACGTGACCTTGGCGTGCGCGTTTTTTTTTATGGAAGAGTCAGTATAGTTTTCAAAGGTTGTTTTTAAAAACCCAGAATAAAAAACCCAAAAATCTTTGTCTGTTTCTTTCACTGTACGGATTGATTTTGTTGTTGTGTCTTTGTTTCCTCTGTATCCTCGACTCTCTCTCTCTCTCTCTCTCTCTCTCTATCTCTCTTCTCTCTCTCTCCCCCTCTCTCTCTCCCCCCTCTCCCCACTCCCCACCCACGAGTGTTGGTTTGATATGATCAGTTTGAACGTCCGACCTGTAACGTAATGCAAATGATTTTTTTCTCATTATATCCTGAGAGGGTTTTCTCTTGGCTGTTCAGTCTCTTACTGTCGTATCGCTGTCTATTTTTTTGGAATCACTGTTCTAATTTTGTCTTTCACGGTTGTGCGGGTATTCTAATTCGTCCATACGTGCAAATGTGTACACATGCACATATGCGCACGCGCACATAGAAGCGCGCGCGCACACACTACACGACGCACACACCACACACACAACACACACCACCACACCCACGCCGCGGCGCGCGCAAAAACACACACACACACAACCACCCACACACACCACACCACCACATCACTACACACACACCACACACACCCACACACCCCACACACACACATTTCGCCACACACAGATATAAATCATTATACACTACCCACTAACCGCGCAATTTTTGTATTTCTCTGTGGTCTATCTTAAGAATCTGGTCAGATGACCAGGAACTTCCCCCTAAATGTGTTTTCCTGTCTGTCCCTGTCCTTCTGTCTGTCTGCGTGTCTGTCTCTCTCTCTCTTTCTCTCTCTCTCTCTCTCTCTCTCTCCTGTGTTTTCTTTTCTGGTCTGTGCCCCCTCCCCTCTCTATGCCCTCTCTCTCTCTCCCTCCCCCCCATTGAATGTATTTCTCTCTCTCATCCCGTCTCCTCTCTCTCGCTCCCTCTGCTCTTTCTCTCTCTCCTCTCTCTCGTCTCTTGTGTGTTGGTGTGTGTGTGTGTGTGTATGTTGTGTGTGTGCCGCGTGGGTATGCGCCGCGCATGTGTTTGTGGAGTGTGTTTTTGTGTGTTTGGTGTGGGGGGGTGCGCCACGCGGGCGGGCGGTCAGCCTGCGGTTGTGCATGTGTGTGTGTGTTTGGGCGCGCGCGCTCGCGCGCGGCGCGCGTGTGTGCGGAGTGTTGTGGTTTGTTTTCGTGTGTGGGTGTGTGTGTGTTGTGGTGTGTGTGTGTGTGGTGCCGCGTGCGTGTGCTCCCCCCCCCCCCCACCCTCCCCCTCTCTCTCTCTCTCTGATTCTCAAAATCTCTCTCCTCTTCTCTTCTCTCTCTCTCTCTCTCTCCAGCAGATGGTGGGAGGTCCACTATTCTTCGACGGTGGAGGTCCTGCCTGTCTGATGTTGAACTTGGCCGGGTGTCGGGGGATGGAACACAGACGTAACACTACCCTGTCTTTCCCACCCTTTTCAAAAACACCGTCAAGACCATGCCAACGTCCTCTTCCTCTCTCTCTGTTTTTTGTTTCACACACAGGGCCCCATTATTTTTAGAATGTGGCTGAAGTCTGCCCCAATCTCCGTTGTTAATTTGTTTTGTTGTCTGTTTTCTTGGTGTCTTGTCTCTTCTTTTCCTGCCTGTCTGCCTTCTTTGTCTGTGTGCCTGACTGCCTCATCCTGTCTCTGCCCCTCTGGGTCGCTCTTGGGTCGCTGCGGGGCTACTCTATGGTCATGACACGACTCCCACCCTCCACACACGGGGTCGCCCACTCGAGGAAGTCCTGAGGCGACGTCCCTGCGGTGCACGCGCGCGCGGGCCGAGCCGCCCTGTACCAGGCGCCCCTGCGCGCGGCGGGGGCGGGGGTGCAGGAAGTCTGCTTCGGGGTGGGGTCTCCCGTGGGTGCCTCACACTGGAGCGTAACCTGAATAACTAAGCGGACGACACTACACTCAAGATGGGCGACGCTATCCAGCCGGCAGTGCTCCTGGACCGTGTAGCCGCGAGCTCTCTGCGTAGAGAAGGCCCTGCCCTGCCGCAGCGGGCAGTGGGGCAGGCGGACAACACGAGACGTCTCAGGGTCGCTCACAGGGTCGTGACACGACGCGGGTGCAGAAGCGCGTGTCTTTTAGCAAAGGTCTACGCTCGGGTCTGAAAGGTGCACACCCCATGTGCGCCGCGTCCGTCGCGGGGGTGTGTTTGTGTTGTGCCTGTTGGTGTGTGTGGTGTGGGTTGGGGTCTCTTTCGGTCCGTGTGTGTCGAGCTCGCTTGTCCCGCTGCGCGGTGGCTTGGCGCTTGTCAGTTCGCGTTGTAGGTGAGCCCACTGTCCGCCTCCCTCTCCCACCTGTCCGTGGGGTGCCCTGCGAGGTTGACGGGATCCGGCGTTCCGCGTGTGTCGAGTCCGCCGTTCTGGCGCGGGGAGTGGGTGTGGGCGGTATTAGAACAGTATGGATCCATAACAAAAATAGGGGATCGATGACACCTATTACAGCTTTTGTAGCCTCGGGGCCTTAAGAGAAGAGGCCACCAACGATAAGTAAAGGGCCAAGATCTTTGGGCCCAATACTACCATTTCATTCAATAAGTTCAAGGATGCCAAGACAACAGAGATTGTACTTGATGGAATATGCAATCGTCGTTTCTTTTCTTCTCGTCTATGTCTTCTCTCACCCTTCACATTCTGCTTTCCCCCATCTTCCCACTAGGCCCATTACCATTACTATTCCTATTACTGCTGCTGCTGCAGCTGCTACTACTACTACTACTACTAGTACTTTTCCTTCCATTCTTCCGAACGTGAACATACAAAACACACTACATACAGAGAGAGAGAGAGAGAGACAGAGAGACAGACAGGACAGACAGACACACAGACAGAGAGAGACCAGAGAGAGACAGAGACAGAGAGAGGGGGGGGGGGCAGGACTGAGACCGACACAAGGACAGACAGACAATCAAAAGAACGGAGAAGACAGACAGACAGACAGACAGACAGACAGACAGACAGACAGACAGACAGACAGACAGACAGCAGGCAGAGGGACAGAGACACAAACAGTAAGACATGGAGAAAGGGGCGGGAGAGAGAGGAAAGAACGGATAAAGGTCAAAGGCCGAACTGAATCATTTTCCGAGGTTCTATTAAAAGCAAAAAGAGAAAGAGAAAAGAAGAAAGAAAAGAAAGAAAGCACCAACAGGCAAAAGAATAAAGAGCGAGACTATCTGTTTTCTTCGGCATTGCCAGCCACTAAGCCTCTGTCTCGGGCCTTGTAATTCGCCTGTCAATCACTGTCCAGGCCCGTATCAATTTCATGTTTCTGCGCACGCGGAAGCCTCGTGCTAATTTGTTTTGACAGGCTTTAAGGGCCGGTGTGAGGACTGCTCCCCTTGTTCATGTCGTTTGCTTTTGTATCCCTTACCCCCACCCCCTCTCGCCATGCCACCACCACCATCCCACCCCCCACCACATCTCTCTTCCTTCTCCTTCCCTCTCCGCCCCTCCTCCCCCTCTCCCCTAGCCCCCCCCCCCTCCCCTCCCCCCCCCCCCCCCCCCCCCACACACACCTCCTCCTGTTCCCTCCACTTTTCCTTCGCATCTTCCAACAACAGCCCCGACTCCCATCTCTCTCTCTCTCTCGTCGCTCTCTCTCTCTCTCTCTCTCTCTCACATTCTCTCTCTCCTCTTCTCAGTGTGTGTGTGTGTGTGTGTGTGTGGTGTGTGTGTAGATTCTTAAACAGAACTTTCCGTGTTTGAACAGCAAGTTAATACACACCTCCATGAAGATCTTCACACCAGAAGGTTCTCAAAGAAGAAGGTGCCACCATACAAGTATTTCGGTCCTGAACTACTTACACGCCAAAGGGGGTCGAGCTGCATTCCGGTTGTCGTCTTTTACTAGATGCCGTTCTGCTGTGTTGTTGTGTGGTGTGTGTGTGTGTGTGTGTGTGTTTGTGTGTGTGTGTGTGTGTGTGTCTTTTTTTTCCTTTTTTTTTTTTTTATTTTGGGGGGGGGGGGGGGCGGGGGGGGAGGATGTGCCGGTGTGGGTGTGTGTGGGGGGGAGTGAGTGGGTGCGGGGGGGTCGCGCGCGGCGGGAATGCGGTGCGTGCGTGTGTGTGTGGGTGTGTGTGTGGTGTGTGTGTGTGTTGTGTGTTGTTGAGAGTGCGTTGCGTGCGGTCGTCGTGTTGTTGTGTGTGTGTGGTGTTGTGGGTGTGGTGTGTGCTTGTGTGAGTTGTGTGTGTGTGGCATGGCCGGAGATTCGAAAAACGTAACTACTGTCATGGTCTGCAGTTCAGGTCAAGGACGTGACCTGAAAGCGGACTAAACCGGGTCAATTTGCTGGTTCCACAGTGATCAGGAGCGCCTCCAAGAAACTGCATGGACCTCAAATATATGAAAAGGGTACCATTATGTGGCACGGCGGATCAGGTTGTGGTAGGAGAGTCGTTCCATCTCATGTCCTCTCCACTTGTCTCGGGATGTTTGTGTTATTTGTTCACACGTCGTAGCCTGGTTTAACCACCGAGATGCGCTGGCGGTCAGGCATACAGCGGAAAGAAACCCTGGAGTTGTGTAATGCAAGATTATCTGAGGGAGAGCGATTGATGGGTAAAACTGAAATACAGTAGGTTAAAGCCGGAAATCAGCGTGCTAGTAGATCCTGGGTTTCGGGCTATCTCCTGTCATTGTTCTGGTATTGGATAGTCTCTTGTGTTTATGGTTCTAGGTGTGGTGTGGTCTGGTTGTGTTTTGCGTCTTCTTTCTTGCTCTTTGTGGGTGTTCCCTTGCTTCTTTCTTCTTCGTCCTTGTTCTTTGGTCTTCTTTCTCTCTTCTTCATCTCCGTTCCTCTCTCCCAGTCTCTCGGGAACACGGATCCCTCGGGGTCACCTCAGAACTCCAATAGCCGGAGCAGGAGGCCGTCTCTCTCTCAAGCCTCATCATCGCACAACCCTCTGGCTCTCCTCCCTTCTCTCATCTCTCCCGTCTCCTCTCTCTCCTCCTCCTCATTCTGTGACCCGCACACTCTCGCGCGCGGCACACCTTAAAAACACCCCCCTCCCTACACGAAACCAGGTGCCCGAGAACACCCCCCTCACACACACCACACCACACCACACACAACAACAAGACACACAGCACACACACACCCCAAACAGCACTGAAAACGCACACACCACAACAACGACACAACACAACGGAGAGTAGGGTATCTATAGTTAGGATGTAACACCCCATCAATGGTTCACAAATTGTTTAAGAAACAAAGAAAGAGAATTCGCCACAACGGACAGGCTTCAAAAACGAAATCGACGGGCAACAAAATTAAAAAAATCGATAACGAGGGCCGCAGAACAAACAGGCACAAAAGTCATAACCAGTTCAAAAAAATAAATGGGACAACAAATAAAAAGTTGGTATATATCAATGCGTATAACCTACAATGATTGTGGTGTTATTTAAAAAATATTTTTAAGAAATTCATTTTAAATTAAAAAAAAATATATTAATCTATTTTTAGTTTGGGATCTTAGCCAGGTATTCCGGTGGAGACATCGTATCGCATATACGATATTAGACCTCGTACACGTCGCTGCCCAAACCCCCAAAACGACGGAGGAATACCAGTATCACAAAAATAGGGTGTGTGAGTATCGTGAACCTATCTTGATGTTGCATGTGTGTGTTGTGGGGGGGTTCGAAATGGTGTACCTTGTCGTGACCGGGTATATGTGTGTTTGCGAACAGTGTGGAGGGGGGGGGTGGTGGTGTAAGGGTAGGGAGGTTTAAGGTAAATAAGTCAAAAAATCCTGAGGGAAAGTGGAACTAGGGGCTAACGGCACGAACAATGGTGGATCGTGAGAGTCGTCTGGAGGCGAAACCTAGACAACATTTCTTCTAGCACTTAAAAATGCAATGACTAATGTGCGGATGCGCGAAGAGGGTAACATTGCCGTGCGGAGTAGCGCATGTGCCTGGTGTGTGTGGACGGGTGTATCTATGGCCTGATGATAGTGCGAAACAGGCGAGCTGCACGCGCGTGCGCACGACACAATGGAGCTCCACACAACGATTCCATTCCCTCATTGTTCCTTGAAGTTCTTAAGAGGGCAAGGTGGCTGATGGCATCCTAAAGGGCGCCAGTGCGTGCGTGCTACATGATTGGTTTTACGTATGTGTCGATATGCGTAAGAACTAGAGTTAGACAGGTCGGGCGTGTGTGTGCTGTGTGTCGGCTCGGTGTGTAAGATATGCAGTTCTGTATGTTCTTATATATCCAGATAGGCCAAGGTGAAATGTTTGTGTGCAATGTCGTGAAGCTCGGTAAGGTGCTCTTTACTCCTATGTGATATAAGCAGATACGTGCTGTTGTTGGTGTGTGTGTGTGTGTTGTGTGGAATGTGTAGTGAATAGCTGTGCTTTGTGCGGTGTGAAAGAGTGATCGTTGTTCCTTTCATATTCGGAAACACCCCACTATCCTATACAAGTGATGGATAGCACCCGACTAAGAACTCTATCATTCCACCAGCACAACAACTGCAATCACGCAGGCCCATACAGAGGTCACACACATGACGGCGAACACAACCTAATACACTAGCGTGGTGGTCGAGAAAAAACTTACGCTGACCTTATTCACTCTCCCCATTCTTCGCCCTTACCCCTTAATATCCGAAACGCCGACGCGCTGGGGTCAGACCTCCACCTCATGAATCATTCCCGTCGTACTATAGACCAGAGTGACAAGGGCGATGACGCGAAAGGAGTAAAGAGTATCAGCAGAGCTGTGGACACCAAAAGATGATAAGGCTATGTGATTCCTGCCACACTATCATCCAAGATACAAAGGGTGACAATCTGGGTATCGAAGTTGCATTTTTTACTGGCAACAGTTTTGCGATTAATATAATAGCGCCTGACAGGCATCCCACCCCACAAAGACAGACACGAAAATGCGTGGCTTACAAGGACCTAAGATCTACATACACACACGACCAACGAGTGGTACAAGTAAACACAAAGAGAACACATACGACCTTCAGAAAGGCAATCAAAAAATGTCAAGTGTTATTTTTGCGGTGATCTGCGCCTTCTTACTGGAACTTAAATCTGTTCCAAGTTAACGGACAGACTACCAAAGTCCCAGGGATCGCAAGAATATGAGGAGAGCGTACTCTCCTTCACACGCGTGCCAGATACCTCCTAATCCCCTCACAAAACGGAGAAGGGATAGTCCGGGACTGGACGCTTGCATCTGCCTCCCAAAGTAAACGCACAGAACTCCCGCGGAGCCCTCAGAATACCTTGGGGGGTTTTTTTTAATCATTGTATGGGATCCTGGCTCACTCCATCGTGCGTCCAAGAATGTTGGAATTATTACATAAACACTCTGACAACCCGGCGGGAACCCCTAAATAATAGTAAGGATCCTGGCGGTTTTTTTTCCAACTATGTGCAGTATTATTAAACACTCTGAAACCCTGCCGAGAACCCCAACATATTGAAACGATTGATGGGAATACTGTGTCTGGCTACCACAAGGTAACAAATACGATCAGTGTGCTAAATTCGAAGACTGAGACTGGAACGGACCCAGTCAGTGTCAAACATTTCTCTGATCCTTACAGACAGAATTATCATAGTTCAGGAAAAAAAAAAAAAAAAAAAAAAAAACTCAAACCTGATGTAACCTTCGCGGACGGCTGGGTGTTGCAGAACAAACGTGACGTGGAATCAGAATAACTGTTTTGCTTTCACTTAATTCGTGCTAATTGAAAAGACAACCCCCACCCCCATCCCCCCACCACCAACACCTCTCAGGACCAGCCAAGAGCTGGACAATGTTAGTCATTGTTCTGTGACGAAATTACCCATGAGACTGATGGCCCCTCTGTGGTTTTGGCATGAAGGAACAAGAAGCACGGGTCTTCTTCACGGTGCTTTAATCTCTGCGACTGTCTTCTGGACCAGTACCTCGGATTAGTTTTTTGGAGTTTTTTCTGTACGTTCGTTCGCCCCAAGGAGTTGGGGTCTTCCATATGTTCTCCCTCCTTAGCAATCGTGGTCCTCGATGCGTTTTAAGGAGCAGTTTTGGGGGTTAATGTTCCTGTTGTAACATCGACCACTGTTGGTGGGATTTGGACACCATACACTGCAACAGTCCTATAGCCCTCGTGCATTCTCGTCATAGCAGACAGCATCCCCAGGGAACGCTTGTCCTTCATCATCCTCTGTTAAGCGGACCCAAGTGCATTTGATGTGGTCAGTTTAGTCTGTTGTTTTTTCTGTATGTGTAGCGGAAATATCAATGTTGAATCCCTTGTCGAGAACCCACATGGACCAAGGTACTTCTAGGTGTGAACCACATTAACACTCTGAGCTGCTGTCCTCTTCCGCGTGTGCTTGGACGCTTTTATTTAAATAATCCGGCATTCATATTAAGCTTCCTGGTTTCTAACCATCGTCAAGATATATAAATGAGCGAAACGGAGGATGTACAAAGGCTTTGCATTCAATGGACATAGGGGGAGCTCCAAATCTAGAAAGGTTTGTTCCGACTGTTTTTTTCAGGTACCAGGTAGTATGTGAACACAGGGAGAGGAGGAGGTGAAAGTTTCGGGCATTCGGTGCATTGCCTGGCCCCTAAGTAAGAAATTGCCGGGTCCAGCAGCTTTGTAGAGGGTTGAATCTTCGGAGACGGGTTGTTCTGAATCTTTGTAGAGGGCGGCTCTATGACTTAAATATGTTTGTGGTAAAACTAATTTTAAATGACTGGCACCATTTCCATTTCCATGCTAGACTCGGGGTCGAAGTTTGTCTTTTTTCTGTTTGATTGAACGATAAAGGGTACCGTTGAGCACTGATACGACCATTGTATGTAAACTCTGCAGAAGAAGAAATTATTTTTGCGTACAAATGCCGGAGTCGAGGAAAGAAATATTCCTCCTTGTTGTAAAAAAATTGTTCACATGGTGTCCTCTGAGGTGTAATAATGACTGTAAGAAGTGACTGTGAACACTCATACTGCGGTGGGACGACAAGGCCTGCCATCGAGCAATGAGGGGTTGAAGTGAGCTAGTGGTCGTGGACTCCCAATATCACCGAGCCTCATTCATCACTTCTCACTGATCTGCCCACAGATCAACGTTATTGTCTCTTACTGATTGCGTCATATTGGGACTGGTCCATCGGAATCATTACTGGAGTCTTTCAACACGAAACAAACCGTGTATGAAAATCAAGGGAAAATGCTGTTCATAGCGGTGTGTTCAAGTTGTGTACATCGACACATCGATTCTGCAGAGAAACATGTTTTCCTCGAGTGACTGGGTCCATCGATTTCACAGTTGTTCGCTAGGACTGTTTAAACCCGGCTCTTGAAAACCTAATGTCGTCTGCATAACTCCATGCTTTAACTCTAAGCTCAAAGCTGAAGAGCCCAGTCACGAGCTCAGAGAGTTCAAGTCAGACGTGAAGTGGTACCAAAGAACCCTCGAGGCTGCGCGAAGTAGCGCAGGACGACCAGGCAGCCATTTTGACGGCCAGAGCTGGTCTTATCAAAGTCTTTTCCCGTATAAACACTCAACCAGACGGGGCGCCATTTTATGTCGCACCAGATGCTGAGTGTTGGACTACAAACCAATCGATGCAGCTACCGTAAATCATCACATAGATTTGCTTATGAGTGAATTGGTCCTCTTCACCATCCTGTACAATGTGAGAGACAACGCGCGCATGGAGAAGTCTGTTCATTCGCTTATCCTCGGCCCTCATCGTAAGAACGGCCAGCACACTGGAATGGAAAGAAGCGGCGGGGGAGGGGAAGGTCGGGTTATCAGTAAGCCCAGTAAGCGTATTCGACATAGCGGGGAGAGGTGGGAGGGGCTTTGGAAGAGGAGTGGAAAAG
>JADBJO010029405.1:0-5000 GCA_016801955.1 Conus betulinus
GGGAGAAAATCTTGCAAACATAAAAATAAACTGAAAATATCACACCGGGTTATATTGATCACTCACGTTTGCATGCACGCTTATAATATCACACACACACACACACACGCACGCACTCACGCTACCACGCACGCACGCACGCATACACGCACGCACACACACACCCACACACACACACACACACACACACCACACACACACAACACAACAGAGGCACACACACGCACACACACACAACACTCACTTACACACCGCAACAACACACACACAGAGTGCTCATTCTCTCTCACACACCACACACACACACATGGCACACACGCACACACACACACACACTCACACACTCACACACACACACACACACACACCACACACACACACACACACACCACAGCAGGCACACACACGCACACACCGCACAACACTCACTTACACACGCACACACACAGAGAGAGACTCACACACACACACACACACACACACACACACCACACACCACACACACACACACACAACACACACACACACACACTCACACACACACACACACACACACACACACACACACGCACGCACGCACGCACGCACGCACGCACACACACACATACATAAACACACTTCTGTATGTCTGCCTGTCCTGTCTGTCTTTCTGTCTGTCTGTCCCTCTGTCTCTCTCTCTCTCTCCTCTCTCACCTCTCTCTCTCGTCTCGTCTCCTCTGTCTCCTGTCTCTCCTCTCTCTCTCCTCTCTCTCTCTCTCTCTCTCTTCATACACACCACTTTCCACACACACACACACACACACACACACACACACACACACACACACACACACCCACACACACACACACACCACATTTCTTGTATACATGCGCCACACCCACGGATTTACAACACAGTCGTAAGTACAGACGTGGTGCGCCTCATCCTCTCCCCCCAAAACAAACAAACGTACGCACTCACTCAAGCACACGCACATGTATGCATGCAGACACACACACATACACAAACACGCGCGCAGACACACACTCACTCACACACACACACACACACACACAGACACACACACACACACACACACACACACACACACACCACACCAACCACTTGCACGCGCGCGAGCGCGTTCACACTCACATTCACTCACACTCTCTTGTATACACGGACACACGTATGAACGTACACACACAATCAAGCACATACTGGTTGCTTTGTCCGTGTGTGTGTGTGTGTGTGTGTGTGTGTGTGTGTGTTGTGTGTGTGTGTGTGTGTGTGTCTCAAGCTACATTTTCTTCAATCTAAGACATAAGAGCAAGCTTTGTGTTTAAAATTGAATATTTCTTGCAGTCATTGCAACACCAAGCTGCTCTGTAAGTTGCTGGAATGGTGCTCAGCTACTTATCCTTGGAATTTATTAGTTTCCTGTAATTCAGACCAGGAGTTATATGATATGTTAGTGAGCATCCTCCACTTTGGAGTTTGTCTCCCCCTTGGAGACTATAACCTTGCTGAAGGCTCATTTTGAGAAGCATTTATTATTCCCCATTCACCCACTCAAGCACATACTGTTCGGCAGATTCCTACCACTGCAGATATGAATGCTTATCTCCCCCTATTTTTTCAATCCAGACATCCGAGCAAGCTTTGTTTATAATTGAATATTTCTTGTAGTCATAGCAACACCAAACTGCTCTGTAAGTTGCTGGAATGGTGCTCGGTTTATTATCCTTGGAATTTATTAGTTTCTTGTAATTCAATCCCTTGCGGATTCATTCCAAGAAATGGCCCTCGGCACTTGTATCTTAAGGTTATCTTTTAATAGTTTCTACTTTTCACAAGAAAATGTAACTTGTTTTGCTGTTTCATGATTTTGTATTGCTTCATAGGTGGGCACCTTTGATTGGTTGTTCGAAAACTCAACAAACATACTATGGTATTGCACACCAGCCTTTTTCTGGGATAGCTTTCTGCTTAAAACCGAAAAGGCAGAGGAGTTAAGTTACCACTTTCCGGGATCCCCGAGGAGAAACAATCAGGTTTCGAAATACCGGTATCTGACCAGGTGTTATGATATGTTAGTGAGTATCTTCCCCTTTGGAGCATGTCTCCGCCCTGGAGACTATAACCTTGCTGAAGGCTTATTTTGAGAAGCATTTATTATTCCCCATTTACCCACTCAAGCACATACTGTTAGCTAGGCAAAATTTATCTCTCACTGCAGACATGAATGCATATCTCCCTTTATTTTTTTTTTCAATCTAAGACATCAGAACTAGCTTTGTTTATAATTGAATACTTCTTGCAGTCATAGCAACACCAAACTGCTTTGTAAGTCGCTGGAATGGTGCTTGGTTACTTATCCTTTGAATTTGTCAATTATATATATATATATATATATATATATATATATATATATTGTGTGTGTGTGTGTGTGTGTGTGTGTGTGTTAGATTGTACGTGTTTTTCCCACTACTGAATTGTTCAAAATATATATATTGTCAACGACATTGTCAATTCAGTAAACCAGGGTTCCGATCCTCTTTTTTTTTTTGATGTTTGTTGATGATGATGATTCAACGGTTGAAGCCACTTATACCAGCGTACAACGTAGACTCCAACTTTTTGTGGATAGGATTCAACGGTAGGCCGAGGAAAAGGGGTTAAGCTTTTCAAGCACAAAACACAGTGTATCTATTTTCACAACTTTCGTCCGTTCATTGTTGATCCTGAAATTCGTCTGGACAAATCCACCATTCCAGCTGCGAAAAAGAAGCCAAATTTCTGGGTGTAATTGTTTCTTATTTATTATCAAAAACTGAACTTTAAAAGTAACATCCAACACTTAAAAACTGCTTGTCAAAATCACTGAATATTCTAAGAATTGTGGCACACACGGATTGGGATGCTCATAAGAAAACTCTTCTCTATCTATACAGGGCCCTAATCCACTCTAAACTGGACTATGGGTGTGTAGTCTATGGCTCGGCCAAACCTTCTTACCTGAAAAGTCTCGATTCGATCCACCATCAAAGGGCTTCGACTCTGTTTAGGTACATTCCCGCACCACACCAGTTTATAGCCTGTATGCTGAGGCAGGAGTACTATCTTTCTCGAATCGTTGGCTGAAACGTAGCCTGAACTACTGTTTGCATCTGCCCTCCGAATCCCAAAACCCTGCATATGACTTTGCTTTTGACCCCAAAATTCAAAGGAAATTCGATGATCACCCCAATTCCTTCCCACCCCCTGGGAATTCGTATTCTTCCCCATTTGAACAATGCCGATATAGACCTTGGAGTGGTGTGTGATTTTCCAAGTTTCTTGATGACCCACCATGGACTTCCTTCACTCCAGAGATCCGCTTTGATTTAGCTTCGTACCGTAAAGATTCCACAAGCTCTTTGGCGTTCAAGTTCTTTTTTGCCGAACTATCTTGCAAGTTCCCATACTTCACAAAAACTTGTCACCGACGGGTTCCAAATCTGAGAACGGGGTTGCCTCTGCTGTGTGTGGTGCAACAGGTCCTCTTCTGAGATGTTCTAAAACACATTCCAAATGACAGCTCCATCTATACTGCTGAGTTATCAGCTTGGTCCTGGCTCTTGAAATGGATTTTAAATCGAAACATAAAGATTTCCTCAGTTTGCCCAAACCCCTTTCTGCATTGGAGGCCATTGCCGGCCGTGACCTCAAACACCCTCAGCTGCTGAAGTTTTTCAGACTGTATAACTCCCTGAAATCAGATGGATATAATATATATTTTGCTTGGGTTCCTAGCCATGTGGGCATTCGAGGCAATGAAATGGTTGATGAACTTACAAAGAGTGCCGCAAAGAAGGAGTTGAACAGATTTTCTATCCCCCACACTGATCTGAAACCCAAAACGCAGGCTTATACAAAGACCTCTGGCAAGAGGGATTGAACCCACAGACGGATAACAAACAATTTAAAGTCTGTCCAAACCTGACAGAGTTTTTACCATGTTCCCCAGGCGGCCGTGAAGACGAATTAGTTTTGTGCCGTTTGCACACAGGCCACTCGTTTTTTACACCCACTGTTATGTTTTGAAAGGTGAAGAAGCTCCGTGGTGCATTCCATGTCATGTACCACTCACGGTAAAACATTCTTTTAGAGTGTTGGGACTTGCACGATGTGAGACATAAATACTTATGACAGAGACTCCATGAAAACTTGTTCGAAAAAGCCTTTGATACTGTAAATTGGACTTTTATGTTTAAAAGTAGTAAAAGCCTTTCGTTTTGGTGACTCAATGTGCAACTGGATTGAAAAATTTTTATAAAAATAGTAAGGCTACTGTAATAGTAAATGGCAAGCATCCCCTTGGTTTGAAATTAAAAGAGGATGCAGACAAGGTGACCCGTTTCCCCCTATATATTCATTTTTATGTGTAGAAATATTAGCCTTCATGATAGACAAAATAATGATATTAAAGGAATGTAATATACCAAACAGAACATAAACTTGCACAATTCGCAGACGATACTCAGTTTTTACAAAATGGTGACCAAACATCATTTGAGGAAACAATTAAAACTTTAGAGACGTTTGGTACCATTTCCGGTCTAAATATGAACAGCGAAAAGACATTCGCAATATGGCTAGGAAAAGAAAGGAATTCTAACAAAAGATATATGCCTAATCTCAAGTTGGATTGGAATCCATCTAAATTCAAAATACTTGGAATATGGTTAAACGCAGACATAACTGGTTGTGATGAAATGAACTATTCTGAAAAATTCGAAGAAATTAAACAACTATATAAAATATGGGTAAAAAGAATTCTGACACCAACAGGTAGAATAGCATTTTTTAAAATCTCTAATTCTATCAAAGATAGTATACCTGTGGGACACTTTTACCTAATCCACCAGATGACTTTATGCAAGCTCTTCAAACACTGTGCTTGAAATTTGTTTGGAATAATAAACAAGATAGAATCAACAGAAAGACTGCACGAAAAAGGGTAGAAGAAGGGGGCATA
>JADBJO010029405.1:17500-19084 GCA_016801955.1 Conus betulinus
CATGGGGCATGCTATGTGTAAAGCGTCATCCATACTAACAGCCAAAATGGCCTTCTCTTCCGAAAGTTGGTGATGGCATTTTACATGTGTGCAAGCTGTTATGCGTGCGTTTATGCCCAGAATCTCGGTTTTTAGTCTCATTTTGAAGGACTTTTCAGGGAATGGAAACAGAACCAATGTTAACTCAGAGAGAAAAAAAATCTCACTGTAATGAAAGCGCCTGGTAGAGATTCGAACCCAAAACCCCAGGGTCTTCGGATTACGAGTTCGACGCTCTACCTACTGCACTATAGCAATTGAGTTGTTGAGTAGAAGTTGGACTGCGAGTCGACCTTGAAGGTGGCCAGGTTGATGGAAGTCAAGTTCTCTCCATTCACATGGACACCAGGTATGGACAGGTAGTCAAATGGAAGGCTGACTCAAGGAGAGCGTGCTCCTCGCCCTTGATGACCCAGTCAAGGATGTGTCCACTGCGATGTATAAGGGTGTCGAAGCAACGAGTCAAGCTGAGGGTGTTCAGTGAGTCGATCGGTCTGGAAGTTAAAGGCAGAAAAAAAGGCTGGTCGTCATGGAAACTGTCACCAACAATCGTTAGTTTTCCTTTCAGACTATTTGTATGATCAAGCACGCTTATGAAATCGCAAAACTGAGGTTCAGTCAGTTTGTTCTTGTTTGGAAAAGGAAGGCAGAGAATAAAGAGACTGAAAATGCGCTGAGGACGAGTTGTGACAGCCGTGAACCAGTTTCAAATGAAGTTTGAGGGGAGGGAGAGGCGATTTTACTCCAGCACTAGAAGATAGACAGTCTATTAGGAAAATGACAACACCACCACCACAAGAAAGGCGAGGAAAGAAGGGGGCTTATATAACAAACTGGGCAGATACCTTGACATTTCACTTCCTCCCCCTGGCGGACAAAGCCAGGAATCGCTGATACAAATAAAATCTGGGTCATTCTTTGGTGCGAAGATGTTTTATTGTTGTGTTTCTCTCTGACTTTTGCTGCCAGTTATGCACTGAATACACACATACTCTGAGCTGCGGTATTTCACAGACCAAGGGAACATAACTCAGGTTTGTAAAGTTCATTTGTTGTCGCACTTTCAACAAACATATCTAAAGGATGTTATGACGGGGATCCGGTTCTGATTACGTCTCTTTGCGACCCGCTTACGTCTGCCTGGCAATGCGCGGGAATTTCAAGTTTCACGAAAAGCAAGAGGTCACAGCAAGAGTCAGCGATGCTGCGTTCCTTGGGGCTGTGTGCTCTGCCCCTTTCTGCCGAGTCTGGCCAGCCCCGTGGCCCATGCAGCCGTGTTTACATTCAATGTTTCCCTGTCGTGTCATAGTGCGCGTCACGGCCCTGCTTGTGAGGTGAGCCAAAGGCGGGTCAAACGTGACCACATTCCACTACCCACGTACCAGCTGGGGTCAAGAAGAAAAAAAAAAACCGATGTCAGGATGAACATCCACAAGTTTTGGACAGAAGACAATACAAACGCCCAACTGAGTTCTAGCGTGGGCAGATGAGGCCGTTCAGAAGATGCTGGATTCCTGCACAAGAAATCTTTCACATTTGCGCGCA
>JADBJO010029406.1:7227-9727 GCA_016801955.1 Conus betulinus
TTTACTGTAATATTTGCAAAGGAGTATCAGTGACAGGCCCTTGCCAATATTTAACAGTAAAAACCAGTAATCTCTTGAATAAAGACCAAACGACACCAGACATTAAAAGTAAACTAATGATATTTGAGATCACACATTTCCAGCCCACAGGACATCAGATATGTTTTGCAAATTAGTTTCTTCCAAATCTGATAGATTAACATACCAATAACGACAACAATCTCGCTCACACAAAACATATAGAACAAAGTTCACAGAAACTGGTACACTAGCACATATGCTGCACACACAGATATGAAGAAAACTTGTTTACCACCCATGGACTCGTCACGACAGGGTATGTTGCTGTAGTATTTGCAATGGCCTACCAAGCAAAGGCATAACTCAAACAGTGGTACAAAGTTCACACTAGTATCTGGCATTAAGGATAGTCTCATTCATACCGAAGACACTCACACACACACACACACACACACACACACACACACACACACACACACACACACACACACACACACACACACAAAGCAAAAGCAGCCTATTTGTCAAGGAGTAATCAAAGCATGCTGCTTTACTGTATTATTTGCGGTGGCGTGCCAGTGATACGCCGTTACAGATATTTGACCGTAAAACCAGTAATCTTTTAAATAAAGACCAAACTAACACCACACATTAAAAGTAAACAAATGATATTTGAAATCACACATTTCTAGCCCCAGGACATCAGGTATGTTTTGGAAGTCAATTTCTTCCAAATTTGATAAGATTAACATAACAATAACGACGACAATCTCGCTCACACCAAGCATATAGAACAAGGTCCACAGAGACTGGTACACGAGCACATATACTGCACACATAGATATGAAGAAAACATGTTTATCAACCAAGGACCCGTCACGACAGGGTTTGTTGCTGTAATATTTGCAATGGCCTACCAAGGAAAGGCATAACTCAAACAGTGGCACAAAGTTCACACTAGTATCTGACATTAAGGATAGTCTCATTCATACTGAACACACACACACACACACACACACACACACACACACGCACTGCTGCTTTACTGTAATATTTGCAATGGCGTGCCAGTGATAAGCCGTTGCAGATATTTGACAGTAAATCCATTCATCTTTGAAATAAAGACCAAATTAACACAAGTCATTAAAAAAAAAAAAAATGATAGTCTTCAACATTTGATACAACTGTTATAACAAAACGGTCAACAATCCCATTCACACCACACATACAGAACAAAATTTCGCACACACACACGTACACTAGCACATATAATGCACACATTGATATGAAGAAAACATGCTTATTATGGACTCTTTAACGCAGGCTATGTTGCTGTCATATTTGCAATGGCGTACCAAGGATAGCCATTGCAAAGATGAGACAGCAGCATAGCTCATATAGTGGCACAAAGATTACTAAAGTATCTGGCATTAAGGATGAACAAATACAAATTGTCATTAGGACTAGTAACCAAACCATCCATTTGAAAGAACAAGTCTCATTCATACTGAAACACACACACACACACACACACACACACACACACACACACACACACACAGCGCGCACACACACACATACGTACGTACACATCTGCCCGTGCTGATTTACAGACATGCACTTCCAAACACGAACAAACAAAAACAACCTATTTGTTCAGGAGTAGTAATAGCATCTTGTTTTACTGTATATTTGCAAAGACGTATCAATGATAGGCCTTTGCAGATATTTGACTGTAAAACCAGTGATCTTTTAAATAAAGACCAAACTAACACCAGACACTAAATGTAAACAAATGATATTTGAGATCAAAGATTTCTAGCCCACAGGACATCAGATATGTTTTGGAAGTCAATTTCTTCCAAATTTGATAAGATTAACATAACAATAACGACGACAATCTCGCTTACACCAAACATATAGAACAAGGTTCACAGAATCTGGTACACGAGCACATATACTGCACACTCAGATATGAAGAAACGTGTGTTTATCTCCCATGGACTCGTGACGACAGGGTATGTTGCTGTAATATTTGCAATGGTCTACCAAGGAAAGGCATAACTCAAACAGTGGTACAAAGTTAAGACCAGTATCTGGCATTAAGGATAGTCTCATTCATACCGAACACACACACACACACACACACACACACACACACACCTCTGAACGGCAGATAAGCACACATGAATGTCCAAACACAGATAGCTAAAACAACCTATTTGTGAAGAGTAATCACAGCATGCTGCTTTACTGTAATATTTGCAATGACGTGCCAGTGATAAACCGTTGCAGATATTTGACAGTAAATGCATTCATCTTTGAAATAAAGACCAAATTAACACCAGTCATTGAAATGGAAAAAAAAACATGATAGTTGAGATCACACATTTCCAGTCCAACAGGACATCGACAGATATGTTTTAGAAATCCGTTTCTTCAACATTTGATATACAACTGATATAACAACACGCTCAAC
>JADBJO010029406.1:12227-19083 GCA_016801955.1 Conus betulinus
ACCCATGATCAGCATCTCCATGCTGTGATCTTTCGTGCACAAACTGGAGGAACTTTGAGTAGGGTTCCTCTGATGGTTCAGACGCTAGGACACCAGTGCCAGGCTCCTGGCACTGAATACACATTCTGAAATCAGTTTCTGGACTTGGTTTCTTCCTGGTTCTGGGCTCTATCTTGTGTGACTGCTCCTAGTGGCTCATGCACTCCAATCTGCAACACACGAAACTGAGGGTAATGTAGATGTTTATTTCTTATTTCTAAGGCCCAACTATCATGCAAACGTTAGCTGATGTGAAATAACAGAAAAACACACTTGTTCTCTGCTGCATACCTGGAATACAAACAAAACACACTCTCTGCTGCGTGTCTGGAATAACAGCAAAACACACTTGTTCTCTGCTGCATACCTGGAATAGAAGCAAAACACACTTGTTCTCTGCTGTGTACCTATAGAAACAAAACACTTGGTCTCTGCTATGTACCTGGAATAGAAGAAAAACACTTTTTTCACTCCACCACCCCCGCCTTTACCATTTTTTGTTGTTGTCTTTTATGTTTTTCCTTTTTTGTCTTTTTTATTTACTTGATTTTTTTTTACTTTTCTTCTTTATTTTTGGCTTTTTTTTAAAGACGGTCCTTTCTCTCTCTTTTTTGTACCCTTCAACTCTCACGCACCATGCGAGTCTGTTGTTTTATTGCTATTAATGGACATCATTTTGCTGACTTTAAATGCTTTGGATTTTGTTACAGCGCGTCAGGGTTTGGTTTTGTGCTAGTGTTTACGACACTGAACTCTATAGAAAGAGACACACTAAATCATCAGAAAAAGGCCCGATGTAAAGACGATACAAAGCGTATGCAAGAAAGGCATTCAACCTGTGAGAGAAACAACAGACCATGGAAAAGAAGATGACAGAAACATCAATACACATACAAGGAGAACGAACAATGCCATGATGGCTATAAATACCCGTTACACACCCTTTTAATAATCTTTGTCGAAACAGCATGACTCATGTTCCAAGTACCTACTTAACTGGGAACAAAATGAAATGTAACAGTTCTGCTACTATTACGACATTCGAATTAACTACTTTAACAAGTAGTGGCACACCTTCTCTCTGGTCTGCAATCCTGGTGGTCGTCTGGCAGACTGGCACCGCTTCCTGTTTGGTCCTGCCACAAAAAACTGTGTTGAAATACTTACGAAGAAAATTCTAACTAAACACAAAGAAAGAAGACCTTAACATCTATGAAGAACTATATTCCAGAAAAGGATGCATTAAACCCTAAGAAAGGAGAAGTCGACGTACGACGACGGAATTCTTTAACAAAGAAAAAGATTTAAACTCTGTGAAAGAATAGTTCCAATCATATAATCACAAAGGCACTGAATCGTGCGAAAGAGGATACAAAAGCAATGAAAGTACGGCGAACTCTAAAGAGAAACACACAGACTCTGTGAAAAAGGTAACACTAAACCCTAGAGCTAAGAACATACAGAGGACGAAAGGACACTGAACTCTACAGAAAGAGACACACTAAATCATCAGAAAAAAGGCCCTATGTAAAGAGGATACTAAACCGTATGCAAGAAAGGCGTTCTACCTGTGAGAGAAACAACAGACCATGGAAAAGAAGATGACAGAAACATCAATCAAAAAGACAATAGTCCATATGAAAGAACACAACACAAAGGGTCATTAAAAAGCAAGATTGGACATAAAATCCATACGAAAGGAAGAGCATACGCTTAAAGAAGGGGAACACTACACACCAAGAATGAACAGTACACTGAATCTATTAAAGGACAAAACACGAGCCCATGTGAAAAAAGAGGACGCTAACCCGTATGAAAGGAGATAACACTAGCCCCTGCGAAAGAAGAGGACGCTAAAACCCTATGAAAGGAGTGAACACTAGCTCCTGTGAAAGAAGTCTCCAACCCCTATGAAAGGAATGAACACTAGCCCAAAGAAGAAGAGAGAACACTGGCTCCTGTGAAAGAAGTCTCCAACCCCTATGAAAAGAATGAACACTGCCCAAAAAAGAAGAGGAGACACTAGCTCCTGTGGCAGAAGAGGACACTAACCCCTTAAAAAAGGAGAGAACAAGAGAACACTAGCCTCTGTGAAAGAAGAGGAAGCAAAAACCCTTAAAAAAAGGAGAGAACACTAGCCCTCGTGTGAAAAAAAAGGACGCTAACCCCTATGACAGGACACAACACTAGCCCCTGTGAAAGAAGAGGACTCTAACCCCTATGAAAGGAGAGAACACAAGCCCCTATGAAAGAAAAGAACACTAGCTCTGTGAAGAGACCCTAAGCTTTTAGGAAATTCTACACCCTGTAAAAAAACGTTCTGAAAGGATATTAAATTCTAGGAAAGAATACTAAATACTGTATGAAAGTAGACGAAAGAGAAGCAAAGCTAAACCCAATGAAAGGAGAAACACTAAGCCATACGAGACGACACTTAACCAAGGACAGAAACAGGACCGTAAATTCTGTGGAGAAAAGGGGATCTTAATGAGGCAGAGAGAGCAGTGAACAGTAAGTACTAAACAAGTAAGGTTAATCTTGCTTCCCCATGAAGAAATAAATACATGTGTATTTATTTCATCACGGGGGGAGCAAGAGCTACCCTCCTTGTGTATTTACTTCATGTGGAAGAAAGTTGCTGAGTCCTAATAAAAGGATCCGCATGCAGGCTCCTCAATGCCATGCCATCAGTCTTTCTGTTGAATGCGGACTATTCAAACAAGGAGGAACCAGGTGCGCACACAAAGGAAATAGTTCTGGAACAGGATCAAAGACTTCCTAAGCAGCTCTGCAGCAAACCCCAAAAAAGATCTGAAAAACATGCGTCCACGTTCCAGATCCCGGAAACATGAGGCCCTGCGACATCACTGGAGGGTCATTTGATACTTTCCTGAACCATCCACTCGGGTGCCTACTGTTTTGTATCCTTGTTTCAACAGAAGACTGCCATAGGAAACACAAACATCCATGGCAATCATACGAAAGAAGACTGTAACTTAGGAAAGACACAGGCATTAAACCCTGGGAAAGAAAACACCAAAATCTAGAAACGAAGTAGTCACCAAGTCCTGGGAATGAAAAAGTACACCAAACCCTGGAAAATTTGAAGACACACAAAACACTGGGAAAGAGGACATTAAACCCTAAAAAAGAATAAAACTATACTACATGGAACCCTGGCGATGAAGGAAACACCCAACCAAGGGAGAGAAGGCGATGGTTCCTAGTAGGGGGGGGGGGGGGGGGGCGTTGTTGGTGTGGTGGTGGAGTTGTGACTGTTGTGTTAGTGGTATGGTGGTGGTGGAGGGGTGTGGTGGTAATGGTAGGGGGATGGTGGTGGTGGTGGTGGTGTGGTGGTCGTGTTGATGGTGCTGTGGTGATTGTGCTGGGGTGGTGGTGTTGTGGTGGTGTGGTGGTCGTGTTTATGTGTTGTGGTGGTGTGTTGGTGGGTGGTGGTGTGTGGTGGTGGTGGTGTGGTGTGGTGTGGTGGTCGTGTTGGTGGTGTGTGTGTGTGTGTGTGGTGTGGTGTGTGGTGTGTGGTGGTGGTGGTGGTGGTGGTGTGTGGTGTGGTGGTGGTGTGGTGGTGGTGTGTTGTGTGGTGTGGTGTGGGTGTGTGGTGTGGGTGGTGTGGTGGTGGTGGTGGTGGTGGTGGTGGTGGTGTGGTGGTGGTGGTGTGGTGTCGTGGTAGAGTGGTGGTGGCCTGGGCCAGTATGGCCTAGGATAGGGTAGGGTCAGGGAAGGTCAGTGAGGGTCGGGGAGGGTCAATCTGGCCTGGGCCACCTAGCCTGGCCCTGGGGCCTAAGCTGGCCTGGGCCTAGGGTAGGGTAGGGGGGTAGGGTAGGGTAGGGTAGGGTCGGGTCGGGGAAGGGTCAGCCTTGCCTTGGCCACCTAGCCTGAGCCAGTTTCACCTGGGCTGGCCTGGAATCTAGGGCGAGAACAAGAACAAACACTTCTTTCCCAGACCTTTCCCAGACACATGAACAATCTGACCCCCAGCTGGCCGATGACCGATCCACGGATACCTCCAATTCTCTTGCCTCACAATCATGTCATGAAAAGATAAACATCCCCTGCACACTGGTCCCAGGATGCACAGCAACTCCTTCAACTGCATCCATCTATGGAACACAACAGAAGGCAGCCAGCAACTCTGATTCCCGGAACCATCACCCTGACTGATGAATCACCAGAATAGGGAATCATGCGCAGAATGAATGACAATGGTTACACCAGAGACAAATATGTACATACATCATATATGTACGTATTTCTCTAGCCAGGCTTCTTTAGTACCCCCTGCCCCCCTGCCCCTTCCTCTGCTCCCCACTTATTCAACTAATCCAACACAACATCCAGTCACACTAACAGAACTAAAGGCATGCAGTGGCGTTGTTGAAAGATCCGTGTGGAAGAGAGACCCGATTTGTAACACGAATCGCGAATCAGCACGAATCAGGGGCGAAATTTAGATATCCTCGACAGCAAACACGACCGACGTTAAGGCCTATACTGAAGCCAGTTCCACGGGACCTCCTGTGTGAACTCCATGCTGATATGACCGCCATGACAGGTTCTCTGCAAAAACAAGGGGTACTCAGACAGTACCAGGGGATCCCATGAGACACTTCAGGAAATGCATGCCTTTCCTGAAGCATCTCGTCTGGTACTGCTGTTCTGTACCTTTGGTCCGCGGACAACTGTCACAGAAACCAGAGCAGCCATGTGTCACACAGGAAGGCCAGTGGCACTCTGCTTTATGACTACAGCTCTGACACCTCCAGGGTCCCCACACCCTGATAAGCTCCCACGCGCAGGAGCCGGTCAAGCTGATGCCACCGCAAAATGGATCTCATGGTAAGGCCATTCCGATCCATTCAGACCGTTTTTCCAACTACGCGCGACGCCCAAATTTCTTATCCACACAGAAGTTCAACACCGCAGCATCCTGCACACCTTCAGTCTTGCCAGGAGCTAAATGATGCGCTGGAACGGGCCTCCCTCCCTCTAACCCCTAACCCCCCCCCCCCAAGCTACTAAGCCTAACCAAAGCCACCATTCTGCACTAGACTCTCTGTCCTAATAACCCACCATCCAAGGTGACAAGCCACCTGGGAGTCGAAGTTTCTGAACACCTTCTGCTGTATCC
Source organism: Conus betulinus (assembly GCA_016801955.1). Lineage (NCBI taxonomy): Eukaryota > Metazoa > Mollusca > Gastropoda > Neogastropoda > Conidae > Conus > Conus betulinus. The sequence continues at coordinate 17,413 of JADBJO010029406.1, forward strand.
CACAGAGAGATGTAGTCAAAGAAGGCGCCATACACCATGGTTCCTGCTTACAGAAGACCCCCACCAATCCATGACAGACAGTGAGGGAACAGAATGTAGAGATCTCCGCAAAACGTGGCAACGACAAACTGAAAATGATGATACTCTTCACATCAAAAGAAAACGACCACTGCCGGGAAGCCTCTTCAAGACTTCCCACAGACCTCGGTACAAGCACCAAGGCGAAGTGCTGGACAATATTAAACACCCTAGGTCTGAACGTTGGATACGCATATTTCAGTTCAGACCTCAACACACACGACCAAACAGGCCTTAGTGTAAAATACCAGAGTCCCCACTCTTGTGAACCTCGGTTTATCGTCTCATTCGAAGGACTGTAAGGGAGATGGAGTCGAAACCAATGTCAACTCCGAGTGAAAAATCCCCCTGTACCGAAACGGCCCGGCGGAGATTCGAACCCGCAACCCCAGGATCTCCAAGATTACGAGTCCGGCGCTCTACCACTGAGCTATTCCAACCCTGTGATATGGTGTGTGTGTGTCGTTGTGTGTTTTTTTTGTTCCGTGTGTGTGTGGTGTAATGTGATGTTTGGTGGTGTGTGGTGGGGTGGAGTGTTTTTTATGAGGATGTGGTGTGTTGGGGCGGAGTGAAACAGGGTTGCGTCCTGGCTCCCACCCTCTTTGGAATCTTCTTTGCTGTGATGCTGAAACACACATTTGGTCCTGCAGCTGAAGGTATCTACCTCCGAACCAGGGACAGACGGAAAGCTCTTCAACCTCTCCAGACTAAGAGCCAAGACTAAAGTCAAGCTGAGGTGCCTGCGTGACTTCCTCTTTGCAGACGACGCAGCAGTAACCGCCCACTCAGCCGAGGACCTGCAGCAGCTCATGACTCGCTTCAGCGATGCCTGCCAAGACTTCGGGCTTACCATTAGCTTGAAGAAAACACACAGGTCATGGGACAGGATGTTGACTCTCCCCCAGTCATCAGCATCAATGACCATGAACTGGATGTCGTCCATGACTTCGTTTATCTGGGGCTCAACTATCTCAGACACCCTCTCATTTGACGCAGAGCTCAACAGGCGCATTGGCAAGGCAGCTACCACCATGACCAGACTGACAAAGAAAACATGGAACAACAGCAAGCTGACTGAGCACACAAAGATCCAGATCTACAGAGCCTGCGTCGTGAGCACCCTCCTGTATGGCAGCGAGTCTTGGACTTTGCGTGCCCGACAAGAGCGAAAGCTCAATGCTTTTCATATGCGTAGCCTCCGACGCATTCTGAACATCACCTGGCAGGACAAGGTCCCAAACAACACGGTCCTGGAAAGAGCCGGATGCACCAGCATGTACACGCTGCTGAAACAGAGACGTATGCGTTGGCTCGGCCATGTCGTGCGCATGGACGATGGACGGATCCCTAAAGACCTCCTCTATGGAGAACTTGTGCAGGGAAAACGTCCCACAGGCAGACCACAGCTGCGATTCAAAGACGTATGCAAGAGGGACCTAAAAGCCTTGAACATCGAGTCTTCCGAGACTGAAGGATGCCTACTGGTGTGTTGGGGGGGTGTGGGGTTGTGTGTTTGTGGAGTTGTGTGCTGTGGAGTGGTATGGGTGTGTGTGTTGTGCATTGTGGTGTGGCGTGGTGTGTGTTATTGTGTGA
>JADBJO010029407.1:0-19081 GCA_016801955.1 Conus betulinus
TATGCCACCGTTGTAAAAGCGCTTAGGTATGCGTTCACACTTCGACATTTCTTTTTTTTAACAATACCATTTCGTCCGCAGTCGCTCTGTAGTGGTATAAACTTGGACTCACCTCGCCAGATGAACGGCTAGCAGAAAGATGACAGCAAGTAAGAAAAACAGAAAACACCACTTCACCGTGTGCAGCGCCATACCTACACCACTCTTACTAGCACAACACTGTGTGTGTGTGTGTGTGTGTGTGTGTGGTCAAACGGTAGGCGCGCAGGTAGCACACGCTCAGCTGCTGTCACCAAAGATTTATACTGTTGGACACACTCTGATTAGCAGGTAGAATGTTTAGCGGCAAAAATCGACGGCTGAACGCACAACTGTTTGTACTCGAATGGCCGACTCGCAAACAATAATCGATTGTTTCTCTCTCACTCTTGGTCTGTGTCTCTGACATTAGGACAAAGCCTCTCTGTGAAGCTGACGGGACAGGAGCCAAGGCTAGTGGTGGTCTGGTGAAGAAGGCAAAAGAGGCAAGGTCACTCTTGGTCCCTGTTTCCAGTCAAGCCAGTCAATGGGTGCGTTGTTGTTGTTTCTAACATCGTACACAGAATCACAATTGCGCTCTTCACATTTCACAAATTTTCGGCCTCGTGGCTTTTTTCAAGTGAAGAGAGAAAAACAAAAAAGCCCTACGTGATACCCATCTCTGGAAACTGAACAGATCAAAGAAATGACGTCATGAATATACTGCACAAGACCCGACATTCTTATGTGTGATATCATCAACAAGACAACAAAACGTCACCCTCAGGAACTAGATCAAAGGCACAATAACAGGATGGGAACTACTCAAATGTATCTCAATCGTGGCACTTTTCTGCCATTCAGTTCCACTCAATAATTTGTGTGTGTGTGTGTGTGTGTGTGTGTGTGTGTGTGTGTTTCTTTGCTTCTTCTGCTCTCTCTCTCTCTCTCTCTCTCTCTCTCTCTCTCTCTCTCTCTCTATATATATATATATATATATATATATATATATATATATATAATGCTGAACATTAAGTAGTGGGGGAAAACAAGTGCAGGTTAACAATTCTTCCGTCATTACAGTAATGACTTGGCAAAGATTTGAATTGAGAAAAAAAAAAAAAAGAAAGAAAAAAATTTTGAAGATGAAGTAAATGGGAAAATGTATAATATAAGTACGAAAACCCTTCACTAGCTGCATGAGGGAAACTATCGCGATCCCTCTCCAAGACAGATCTATATGTGTCGCTGCTCCGAGGCCTTTCGTCCGCTGGATCGGACTCATCAGGGAGACACGGCTGATTGTGTCTGTGCTCTTGGCGTCAGATAGAGACACACCACAGTCCATAATTCTGTGGTGTTCCGACTGCCAAGGGTTCGAAAAAGAATGCAACAGCACCCCCAAAGTAGCCAGCGAAAGGTCGTAGAATTAAACAAAACGAAAGTGTGGAGAGAAAAAATGTTGTTGAAAACTAAAAGCATTACACAAACAGTATAAAATGTAAGGGACAGTCTTTGAGCCTATGCTTGAGGATCCATTTAAGGATGCAAGGAAGATCAAAAGATATAGAACAGTCTGAGTGGTCAGCTCTGCTGTTCAATAACCCAAGCATTGTCAGCGGCTAAGAATTGTGCAGAACAACCTTTCCTTGGATCTCGTAAGAGATGCAATCTCCCACTGATTGACCAAACAATATAATGCTGAACAATTAAGTAGTGGGGGAAAAACAAGTGCAGGTTAACAATTCTTCCGTCATTACAGTAATGACTTGGCAAAGATTTGAATTTGAGAGAAAAAAAAAAAAAAAAAAAAAAATTTTGAAGATGAAGTAAATGGGAAAATGTATAATATAAGTATGAAAACCCTTCACTAGCTGCATGAGGAAACTATCGCGATCCCTCTCCAAGACAGATCTATATGTGTCGCCTGCTCCGAGGCCTTTCGTCCGCTGGATCGGACTCATCAGGGAGACACGGCTGATTGTGTCTGTGCTCTTGGCGTCAGATAGAGACACACCACAGTCCATAATTCTGTGGTGTTCCGACTGCCAAGGGTTCGAAAAAGAATGCAACAGCACCCCAAAGTAGCCAGCGAAAGGTCGTAGAATTAAACAAAACGAAAGTGTGGAGAGAGAAAAAATGTTGTTGAAAACTAAAAGCATTACACAAAACAGTATAAAATGTAAGGGACAGTCTTTGAGAGCTATGCTTGAGGATCCATTAAGGATGCAAGGAAGATCAAAAGATATAGAACAGTCTGAGTGGTCAGCTCTGCTGTTCAATAACCCAAGCATTGTCAGCGGCTAAGAATTGTGCAGAACAACCTTTCCTTGGATCTCGTAAGAGATGCAATCTCCCACTGATTGACCAAACAATATAATGCTAAACAATTAAGTAGTGGGGGGAAAACAAGTGCAGGTTAACAATTCTTCCGTCATTACAGTAATGACTTGGCAAAGATTTTGATTTGAGAGAAAAAAAAAAAAAAAAAAAACAAATTTTGAAGATGAAGTAAATGGGAAAAAATGTATAATATAAGTATGAAAACCCTTCACTAGCTGCATGAGGAAACTATCGCGATCCCTCTCCAAGACAGATCTATATGTGTCGCCTGCTCCGAGGCCTTTCGTCCGCTGGATCGGACTCATCAGGGAGACACGGCTGATTGTGTCTGTGCTCTTGGCGTCAGATAGAGACACACCACAGTCCATAATTCTGTGGTGTTCCGACTGCCAAGGGTTCGAAAAAGAATGCAACAGCACCCCCAAAGTAGCCAGCGAAAGGTCGTAGAATTAAACAAAACGAAAGTGTGGAGAGAAAAAATGTTGTTGAAAACTAAAAGCATTACACAAACAGTATAAAATGTAAGGGACAGTCTTTGAGCCATATGTATATGTGTGTGTGTGTGTGTGTGTGTGTGTGTGTGTGTGTGTGTGTGTGTGTGTGTGTGTGTTCCGCCCGCGTGCGCGCGCGCGCGTGTGTGTGTGTGTGTTTGTGTACCTTTGTGTGTGTGTGTGTGTGTGTGTGTGTGTGCGCGCGCGCGCGCGCGTGTGTGTGTGTGTGTGTGTGTGTGTGTGTGTGTGTGTGTGTGTGTGTGTGTGTGTGTACTTTATGCACTCCCGTTTAATTTTCTTTTCATTTTGTTGTAATTGGTAAGACATTTGCAAAATAAGTCTGAGTGTTGAGAATCAAGGTATGTTATAGACAGTCTAAGTGTTGATAATCAAGGTATGTTATAGACAGTCAGAGTGTTGATAATCAAGGTATGTTATAGACAGTCTGAGTGTTTTATAATCAAGGTATGTTATAGACAGTCAGAGTGTTGATAATCAAGGTATGTTATAGACAGTCAGAGTGTTGATAATCAAGGTATGTTATAGACAGTCAGTGTTGATAATCAAGGTATGTTATAGACAGTCAGAGTGTTGATAATCAAGGTATGTTATAGACAGTCAGAGTTGATAATCAAGGTATGTTATAGAGTCTCCGTAGTGTGCAACAAAGGCATGATAATAATCAGCAAAAGAAAGCTGCCTCTCTCTTCGTGTTGTCTCTTGCAATGACGTGTTATAGTGAAGGCAAAACAAGGGTTAGTATTATTGTTGTTTTTCTGTATGATGATGATGATAACGATGATGATAATGATGACAATAATAATTATGATGACAATGTTGATGATGATGAGGAGGAGGAGGAGAAAAAAGGAGGAGGAGGATAGTGATGACGACGATGATGATGATGATGATGCTGTTGATGATGATGATTATCAGGTTGCCTGCGCGTGTATGCGGTTCTGGATAACTATCGTTAAGCCGGAGGTTCCTTTCGTCTTGATGAGAACGTTACTCGTCGCTCCTAGATACACGGGGGACAACTCCTATTCCGAAGTTACAAAAGTCTACGTAGTTGTTTCCCTTGACATATCTCATTTTTATAAAGGTTTTCCTTTGTTGTAAAAACATTTAAATTATTTCCCAGTTTTTTTTCTCAGCTAAATTTGCCTAACAACATACATAAAAGAGTCAAGCAATTATTAGTCTCTGCTTAACTCTGAATTTGAATAAAGTACGACAAACTGTCATTATTTAGCAATATCAAACCAGTGTCCAATTCAGTGATGAACACCATCAAAACTCTTCAATGTGTATTGCAGATTTTTTTTGATAGTGCGTCCAATCCCAAAAATGTTCTGGCTATGAACATGCACTGGTGAATTCCTGCTTGGTTCTTGAGCAGCTGGACTGATGTCGTCAGGATCATCAGGCAGATCCACCTCTCTGGCTCTGGCAGAATATTTGGTAATTCTGGAATCTTCTGGAGATGTTTATGGTTGCGTCTGATGATACCATGAGAAGAGTCAATGAGACAGGATCTTCCACTGGAATCGGCGGGACCCAGAACTCGCCCATAGTCTTGCAAGTTTGTGTCACGTTCTGTTTTTGTGCGAACTCCATCATTTGGCTGAAGTTCTGACAACGCACGCACACCATATCTGTTGTCAAAGAATTTTTTGTGGTTCTTTTTCGCTTTCTGGTCAGAAATGCGAATGTCTCTTTCCTTGTGTGGCACAGGCTGAAGACGCGTTGGAAGAACTGGTACCTTGGTCCGGAGTTGTCTTCTCATCAGCACGACGGAAGGACTAATGCCAGTGGCAGAGTGAGGAGTTGATCTGTAGTTCATCAACGACGTATTTGGATCTGCCTGGGCAAGAATTTTCTTTGCAGTCTTCACAGCAGATTCGGCGGCACCGTTAACTTGCGGAAAGTGTGAGCTTGATGTATGGTGGTTAGAACCAAACTCTTTTCCAAATTCAGCGATATCATAAGAGTTTAATGGTGGGCCAGTGTCGCTTATCACAACATCTGGTATTCCATGTGTGGTAAAAATCTGCTTGAAACGTAGAATGACTTCCGCGCTGGTCAGTGATGTGACTTGGTTAATCTCAATCCATCTTGAGTAATAGTCAGTCACACACAGGAAGCTCTTTCCTTGAAATTTGGCCCAGTCAGTTCCGAGTCTTGACCACGGCCGTTACGAAGTTCAGTCGGACGTAGCGGTTGGTGTCGTTGTGCTGGCTTGTTTTCTTAACAGATTTGACAGTTTTCCAGGAGGCGCTTCAAATCACCTCGGAGATCTGGCCAAAAGACAGTCAGCTTAGCAAATTCAGGCATTTTGATAGGCCTTGATGGCTTTCATAAAGCTTTTGCAGAACCTCTGCTCGCTGGCTTGCTGGAACCATGACTGTGTGTCTTGAAAAGCCACCGGTCCATTTACAACAGAAAGGTCACTCTTGACCTTTTCATACGGTCACAGTGTCCATGGAACCTGCATATGCCATCCCTCCTGAATGAACTCAATAACTTTCTGAAGATCTTCATCTTGATCAGTCGCAGCTCGCAGTAACTTCAATCTCTGATCAGTGATTGGCCACAAAGACTGTCCCAAATCAATGTGTAAATCAACTTCTGCAGCATTTTCCATGTCTTCTTCTTGCATCGGTAAAGGGCTGCGACTTAGGCAGTCAGCGACGACTAATTCCTTGCCTGGTACGTGGCGGACAACTGCATTAAAACGTGCCATCCTCGTAAGAAGTCGTCACCTTGGAGGGTTTTGGTCTCAATCTTTTGTGGACATCAGAGGAATGGGTGGTCGATGGTCAGTGAGGAGTTGGAATGAACTTAGTCCCACTAGGTACTTGTAAAACTTCTCACAGGCCACACACTTGCTAGACATTCTTTCTCGATCTGACTGTATTTCTGCTCTGATGATATCAGTGAATGAGAAGCGAAGGCAATGGGCTGGAGTTCACCTTTGTCATCTCTCTGAAGAATCACTGCACCCAGCCCGTAGGAACTTGAGTCGGCACTCGCTACAGTGGGACGTTCAGTGTTGTAGAAATTCAGGGATGGTAGATTGCTGATAATCTTTTTCACAGTATTAAATGCGTCACCCTGTGGACTACCCCATTGCCACTGGACATCCTTTTTCAGGAGATCTGTGTGAGGCTTCATTGTTGTTGAGAGATCCTTGGTACACCGGCCAAGATACTGAAGCATGCCCATTACACGCTCGAGCTCGGTCACATTCTTTGATGGCTCCAACTTCATGCAGGATCAGGTCTGATGCCTTTGGCACTAATCAAGTGACCAAAAAAAAGGACACCTCCGACTTGCTGAAGTGACACTTGTCACGGTTCAGCCTTAGTCCAGAGTTCTCAGTCCGATGCAATGCCTGTGACAGTCTGTCATCATGTCTTTCTGTGTCGCACTGTGGATAATGATATCAGCCATGATGACTTCGCAGCCTGGAAGTCCGTTCAGTGTCTCTGACATCTTGCGCTGAAATTCTTCATTCCCAGCACACACTCCCAAGGGAACACGCAGGAAGAAATCGCTCTGAGAGTGAGTGCTGGTCAGAGCACGCAATTTTGTGACTGTCTTTTTTTTTGTCAGACTGCAAGAAGACGGCCTGGAGAGCGGATGGGCTCCGTAGTTAGCCTGGCTTGGTTGCCGGCTAGTAGGCTATTTCAGGTCTGGGAAAATCTCATTTCCCCCTGAGTGTGTAATTTGTAAATGTAGCACCAAGTGCTAGTGTAGACTAGGTGTCTACGGGTCTAAAAAAAGTAAGTGTTAAATTCGCTTATAATTTCACCAGGCAGTGGAGACTGGAAGAATTCAGAGTATACTTTCATTCTTTAAATTTGCTCTAAAGTTTTGCTTTGATGCTCAATTTAGTCTACATATTGTGTTCTTTCCTAAAATGTATGTAAACGTTGATAGTGTTCATAAACCTGTCTAGGTTTATAAAGTTAATTGTCTTTGTAAATTGTTAACTGCATTTGAACAGAGATGACTTGCTTTTCTAAAGATCTTTCAGCAAACTATTTTAAAATCGTAAACTCGGAGTTTATTGTTAAATTGTTGGAGAGGCTTTAAGGACTTTATATCTTACATTAGGGTTCTAGTTCCAGAGCGCTCGTTCCTGGGAATGGCCTGGCTTTCGTGAGCAAGGGAGGACTTCCAAACGTACCTCCCTGTGACTGCAGGAAGGTGGTGTGATGTGTGAACTGTTGCAATGGTGAAGTGCTGCAATGTGCCAGTTGAGTGCGACACGTCGCTGGATAACAAGTATAGTTTATAGTTTATATGGTGAAAGATTTTAGAGTAAATGTGGAAGTGTTGTGTAGTTTTGTTTGGTTTGATTTTGCTTGTGAGAAGAGTGAGTAGATTGCGTGAACGTGACAGTGGTGACCCCGACTGAACCTTTTTTTAGTATATGATGTAAATTTGTTGTCAATCTTGATTTTAAAGACATAGGTTTTCTTGAAATTTGAAGATTTCCATTGCCCTCCCCCAGCCATTATCAGTTTAGTCAAAGAGTGTCCCCAGCCATTTCTGTTTAGTCAAAGAGTGAAGATTTCCATTCCCCTTCCCCAGTCATTATCTGTTTAGTCAAAGAGTGTGAAAAGATATCCTTTTGAACCAGCCATATCATTAATAGAAAACAGTTAAGTTTCCAAACGGTCCCTTCCTCTGGTATTTAATTTCTAAAAAACTTCATATAAAATTTCTAATATTTTGACTTGCCTTCTTTCTAAATTAAAACATTTAGGTACAGGAGGTTTATAGTGTGTGACTGTGAAAATTACTTTTATTTTCGTATTTCTTTATCTTCTTGCTTAATTAAGAGATGGTTATGTTTGTTTTACATATCTGTCACAAGAACAGTTATAATGTTAATATTGTAGAATGAGATCTTAAAATCTTCTGTTCATTCTCAAAGTTTTTTTTTTTTTTTTGATTGTGTTTCATGATAAGCAAGATGGAGGACTTTGATCGCTTTATAGCTCTCAAAAAAAAAACTGGGTTATACTGCTGATAAACTATCAGAGTATGTATCCCAGTGTGAAGAAAGAGCACTGAGAAAAAGAAAGGGAACAGGAAAAAGAGATTCAGATGAAAGAAAGAGAACAGGAGAGAGAACACCAGCGGCAGTTGGACATTAAGAGACTGGAAATGGACAAGGAGGAAAAAGAGAAAATAAGACAGCTCGAAGAACTGGATAGAATCAGAAAAAAACATGAACTGGAGTTGAAAAAACTGGAGCATGGTGCTCATGGACATACTGAAAATGAAGGTGAAGGACCCATGACCCCTCCCCATAAATCCCCATACATCCCTAAACTACCTGCTTTTGATGAGCAAAGAGATGATATTGATTCTTTCTTGTTTCGATTTAAAACGCATGCTGCCACATGTAACTGGCCAAAAGACAGATGGGTACTCTACGTTGCTTCTCTTTTTCGTGGAGGTGCTCTGTCTGTATCACTCACTGTCGGCTAAACAAACTATCACCTGGGAGGATTTGAAAGCGGAGCTTTTAAAGAAATTTCAATGCACCAAGGAAAGTTTTTCGCGAGAAATTTCGCTCGGTTCGACCAGACGTGACTGAATCTTTTGCAGCTTTTTTTTTGATCCGTACTGGCCATTTTTTAGACAGATGGATAGAGTTGTCTAAAATTCCGCAAAATTTTGCCGATCTCCGTGACCTTTTCCTGCAAGAGCAAATTTTGCAGAGCGTTTCCAAAGACCTTGCAATTTTTCTTCGGGAACGTTCATTCAAAAGTGCAGAAGAAACTATCAAATTGCTGACCAGTACAAAAGTGCGCACCCAGGGAAAACTTTTGCTCGGAAAGCAGAGTTCAAGGTGTATGACACGAATGTCGGTTACGCTGCACAAACCAAACCAAGACAATTTTCAAAACGATCAGCGTGGTCGTAGATATCAGCGCGGTCGAGGTTCCTATCGTGGCACAAACCAGTCCGGATTTTCAAATCCGATCCAGGCTCAGCACGCACAACCACAGACAAACACTGGTAACATGAACAGGCGCGGTTTTGGTAACCGTGGAGGCACTTCTACTCGTGGTGCTCACACAGGCAATAAGCATGTACAATGCTGGACATGCGGCTGTCGTTTTCACAAACGAGACACTTGCCCTTATGTACAGAAGAGTAATGTGGCTAAAACAGTCTCAGAGAAAACATCTGAACATGTGCTGGTATCACAGGACACAAGGAATAACCTTATCATTGAAGACTGTACCATCAATGGTTTTTCAGGCACTTTGCTTAGAGACACAGGCTGTACAACAGCAGGTGTTAGGAAGTCTTTTGTACAGGCTAACCAGTACACTGGTGAGAGACAGAATTGTCGTTCCTTTGGTGGAAGATTGAGTCATTCCCCTTGGCTGAGATAAATGTTGCTACCCCCTACTTTACAGGTTCTCTGATAGCTTGTGTCATTGAAGACCCGGTCACTGATCTCATTCTTGGTAACTTGCCTGGTGTAAAAACTGCTTGTGGTGGACAGGGTGGTTCATTTGTTTGTGACACTCATGCTTTGGTGACTACCAGGGCACAGCAAAGAGACTCTGGCAGGCCAACTAAGCCTTTAAATGTACCTGACATGTCTGGTTTGAAATGACTCCAGAAAACCTCAAACAGCTACAAAAGTCTGACACAAAACTTGCTTCTTTGTTTCGAAGCGCCAAAAGTGCAAATACAGACAAAAACCAAAACACATTGTTGTCAAAGATGATATTTTGTATCGTGTTTTTAAAGATGATGTGGAACATGTCATACAGGTTGTTGTACCAGAAAGTTTGAAAATATGTGTGTTGAACACAGGCTCATGATGCTGTCATGTCTGGACATTTTGGTGTGAGACGTACATTAGCGCGTGTGTTGACTTCATTTTTTTGGCTGATGTAAAGGAAAGATGTACAGAGGTACTGTGAGTCATGTGATGTTTGCCAAAAAAACTGTACCCAGGGGGAAGAGTGCCATGTGCACCCTTGGGGAAGATGCCAATCATTACAGAACCGTTTAAGAGGATTGCAATTGATCTGGTTGGTCCCCTTAAACCAGCATCCTCATCAGGACACCAGGGGGTGTTGACTATTGTTGATGTAGCCACACGATACCCAGAAGCTATCCCTCTGAAAAAGATAGACACAGTGACAGTGGCAGAAGCTTTGTGGGGAGTGTTTTGTAGGATGGGATGTCCTGCGGAAATCCTCTCGGATTGCGGTACCCAGTTTGTGTCGAAACTCATGACTGAGATCTACCGTTTGTTGGGTGTTGTTCCCTCTACCACCTCACCCTACCACCCCCAGTCTAATGGACTTGTGGAAAAGGTTTAATGGTACCCTTAAGACAATGTTACACAAGGTAGCACTTGATTGTCCCAAAGACTGGGATAGATACATTCCCGCACTCTTGTTTGCCTACCGTGAACTGCCGAATGCAAGTACAGGCTTTTCCCCCTTTGAATTGTTGTTCGGTCGCTCTCCCCGAGGACCAATGCAGATCCTCGCTCAGAAGTGGTCAGGAACCAGTCAGTCTGAAGATGACAAACTTTTGTTTGATTATGTGTTTGACCTCAAAAACAGGATTGTTGACACATGTACTCTGGCTCAGGAACAGGTGAAGTTGTCTGCCCAAAAGCATAAAATGTACGCTGACAAAAAGGCAAAGGTTCGCACTTTAGCTCCTGGAGATCAGGTTCTGGTGTTGTTGTCTGATAAAGACAGTAAACTTCAGGTCAAATGGAAAGGACCATACACAGTGCTGAAAAAAACAGGTCCTGTGGATTACAGAATTGACATGAATGGTGATGGAAAAGTTTTCCACACATAAACATGTTGAAGCTATATCACGTTAGACAGGCAGATGTGTGCATTACTGTCAATTCCAGTGTGCAGGCGAATGAACCCAATTATGACAATGTTTGTTCTTTTGATGATTTAAAGGACATCTTACCTGTGGAATATCTGACTGTGTATCCAACTAGACAAACGACTGCTGGTGAGAGTGTGGTGCATGCTGCATCAGTGGGTGTGGTTCAGGAACCAACAGACAATGACGTCACTCTACCGACCGTTCCCTCAGTAAAAAATGAGACTTACAGGGACGTTCACATTGACCAGTCATTGCCAGAACAAAATACGTGACCTGGAGGCTGTTTTTTCAAACTTTTCTGACATTCTTACTGACAAGCCTGGAAACGCAACAGCTGTTGACCCACATCGCATTGTTTTAACCAGTGATATACCAGTCAGGGGTTAAACCTTACCCACTTCCCTTTTCCACACGACAGGTCGTTGAGAATGAAGTGAAAGCAATGTTAGACATGGGTGTGATTGAGCCCTTCTACTTCTGCATATTGTGCCCCTGTTGTGCTCGTTTCTAAACCAGATGGTTCTGTGCGGTTTTGTATTGATTACACAGAGCGCTGAACAAAATCACTGTGTTTGACTGTGAACCCATCCCTGATATTGAGGAATTGTTTTGTCAGTTGTCGAAAGCCAAATACTTTGTGAAAATAGACTTAACAAAGGGATATTGGCAGATTCCGATTGATCCCAGTGACAAGACAAGCACAAGACAGCTTTTCAGACACCTATGGGTTTATTTCAGTGGACGAGGATGCCTTTTGGTTTGAAAAATGCACCAGCTACTTTTGCTCGCATGATGAGACGACTGTGTTTGCATGAGAATGCTGCGATCAGTTTTTTTTTTGATGATATTTTGATTGCGCAAGAAGACTGGTGTGCATTGTTGTGTTCCTTGCGACAGGTTACAGAAACTAGCTGATTTTGTGTTGACTGCCCGACCAAGCAAACTGTTTGCTGGATTCCAACAGTTGGAATTTTTGGGACATTCCTTGTCGATTGGCTGTTTACAACCTGAACAGAAAAAGGTTGACAAGATTTTATGTATTCAGGTCCCTAAGACCAAGAGACAGGTGCGTTCTCTGTTAGGTTTGTTAAGTTACTACAGGCGCTACATACCTAACTTTGCATCTATCACAGCTCCTCTCACTGATCTAACCAAAGAGAATGGTAAACGGTCAATTTCATGGTCTCAGGACTGTCAGATCGCCTTGCAAACGGTACAAAGTCTGCTGTCATCATTCCCAGTGTTGATTCTTCCAGACTTGGATAAGGATTTTCTTGTGAGAACAGATGCTAGCTCTACTGGTATGGGAGCTGCTCTCATGCATGCAGGAGAATGAAGGTTTGCTACATCCAGTGATGTTTGCAAGCAAAAGGTTCACAGACGCTCAGACAAGGTACTCTACTGTGGAAAGAGAATGCTTGGCCATTGTGTGGGCGCTCTCCAAGTTCACACGTTACCTGTTAGGCAAGCCATTCATCTTGCAGACTGACCACAGGCCTTTGACCTTTTTGAAGGCGTCAAAAACAAAAAACAGTAGATTGTTGAGGTGGTCATTGGCAATTCAAGAGTACAGTTTTGAGGTGTCGCCTATTTCTGGAAAATGCAATGTTTTTGCAGATTTATTATCTCGATCGTGTGATTTGTGATGTATGTCATGACCTTTTGCTGTCTTTTTCAACTTCTGGTGAGATGGATTTGTGAATTATACATTCAGTGTTTTTATTCATTGTGTGTGTGTGCATGTATGTGATTTATGCCGACACTGCAAATGTACTTGGATGAAGTTTTGCCTTGGTGATTTGGATTTGGACTGCATTGTTTCACTGTATGTTCTGCACCATGATCGGTGTGAAGGATGTTGATGGAGCATTGATATTTGAAATGCTGCTCTGACATGTAGTGAAACTGTTGTGGATACAGTCATTGATGTTGCTTGTACAGAGCCAGTGCTTGGGTAAAATGTTTGGGTTTTTTTATGTACTTGGATGATTATAGAAGATTGGATTTCATGAATTTTTGACAATGTTGATATGTATTTTCTTGCAAGTGATTATTATTTTTGGGACATAGTAATGTTAATTTTTCTCCTAAAACTTTGATGGACAAAGGTTTTTTTTTTCCCCGGTGGGGGGTTGTCAGGAAGAGCGCTCTGGAGATGTTAAAAGAAATTATCCGGGTACACTTATTCATGGGACAGAAAATTCACCCTTACACCTGTGGTGCGGTCAGAGGCAATCGCTCTGAGAGTGAGTGCTGGTCAGAGCACGCAATTTTTGTGACTGTTTTTTTTCTTGTCAGACTGCAAGAAGACGGCCTGGAGAGCGGATGGGCTCCGTAGTTAGCCTGGCTTGGTTGCCGGCTAGTAGGCTATTTCAGGTCTGGGAAAATCTCATTTCCCCCCCTGAGTGTAATTTGTAAATGTAGCACCAAGTGCTAGTGTAGACTAGGTGTCTACGGGTCTAAAAAGTAAGTGTTAAATTCGCTTATAATTTCACCAGGCAGTGGAGACTGGAAGAATTCAGAGTATACTTTCATTCTTTAAATTTGCTCTAAAGTTTTGCTTTGATGCTCATTGCATTTAGTCTACATATTGTGTTCTTTCCTAAAATGTATGTAAACGTTGATAGTGTTCATAAACCTGTCTAGGTTTATAAAGTTAATTGTCTTTGTAAATTGTTAACTGCATTTGAACAGAGATGACTTGCTTTTCTAAAGATCTTTTTCAGCAAACTATTTTAAAATCGTAAACTCGGAGTTTAATTGTTAAATTGTTGGAGAGGCTTTAAGGGACTTTATATCTTACATTAGGGTTCTAGTTCCAGAGCGCTCGTTCCTGGGAATGGCCTGGCTTTCGTGAGCAAGGGAGGACTTCCAAACGTACCTCCCTGTGACTGAGGAAGGTGGTGTGATGTGAACTGTTGCAATGGTGAAGTGCTGCAATGTGCCAGTTGAGTGCGACACGTCGCTGGATAACAAGTATAGTTTATAGTTTATATGGTGAAAGATTTTAGAGTAAATGTGGAAGTGTTGTGTAGTTTTGTTTGGTTTGATTTTGCTTGTGAGAAGAGTGAGTAGATTGCGGGTTTTGCATTCTCCTTCAGTTTCAGCTTCACCGGCTCTGTCTTGAGAAGTCCTGTTGAGCCAAATATGTTGTCGCTGACTCTATTTTCTTCAAGACGTTTCACCAGTCCCATGGCTTCTGAGACAGATCTTGCCAATAATTGGCACCCACCGATGTTGATACCACAATGACACGAAAACAGTATGTAACACCCTTACGATCCTTATTTCTGTTCACTCTAGCCACAAATTCTCCTGTAGTCCACACTCGTTCTAAGGTAAGGAAGAAGAGGAGGGGAAGGGAACGGCTTTTTGTTGTAAGGAGGACCTCAAGTCGATTGGTTGTCTGCTGTATTAGGATGGGTTCCATTGAAAGTGACAGAATGGGGAGAGGACATGGAAAGTGGGGTCGGGGAGGGAGGATCTGATGAACCAAGAAGGCGAGAGAACTAGGGGGTGGGGTTGGGGGGTGGGGGGGGGGGGGGGGGGGGGGGGGGGGGGGGGAGGGGGGGGGGGAGGGAGCGATGAGAAGTGTGGACTAAAGGATTATGCATGTGAGAATTGCTGCCCCGGCTGCTTGGAACTCACTGCCTCCCATCCCACAAAACCAGCCTTTTGTATCTGTCTCCAAAGCACAGCTGAACAGTTACCGTTTTAGCCAACGATCAATGCTTTTCCCACATTGTCCATACACAATCAGTTCTGTGCTGAGACTGTTACATGCAAATGAATGAAGGCCAGATTACAGCATGAAAGTACAATGAATTGTTTTCAAGGAGAACTGTACTATACATATGCTTTTCAATGCATCTCTCTCCTCTCTCTCTCTCTCTCTTCCTTCCTCCCCCTCCCTCCCTCCATCCCTCCCCCCCCCCCCCCCCCCCCCCCTCTCTCTCTCTCTCTCTCGTCATCAACATCATGACGCACGGTTCCTGCAGCTGTTTTCCACCACAATTTAAGCGTGTATATATATATATATATATATATATATATATATATATATATATATATATATATATATATGTGTGTGTGTGTGTGTGTGTGTGTGTGTGTGTGTGTGTGTGTGTGTGTGTGTATGGCTTCGGTTTACTTCAATCGGAGTTTCATTTTGGGCTTTTAAAATATGCTCAGCACTACTACCCCTCCCCTCAGCTCCTCACGTGCTCCCCCTCCCTCTCTCTCCCCTCCTTCTCTCTCTCTCTCTCTCTCTCTCTCTCTCTCTCTCTCTCTCTCTCTCTCTCTCTCTCTCTCTCTGTTGGCCTGCTCACATTAATGCTTCATATAAACTGATATCCAGAGAATTACCACAATTATACAGGATCAAACCTTTTCTGATTACACGAGTCCAGCTACGCACTCTTCATTTTCACGCCCATTGACCAAACATGATTTTAGACCTGAAACGGGATAGATCTCTCTCTCTCTCTCTCTCTCTCTCTCTCTCTCCCTCTCTCTCTCCTCTCTCTCTCTCTGTCTGTGTGTGTGGTCTGAATGTTCACGTTAAAAGTCAAGGTAAACGGAAAGATGCCGAGTCCGTTTTGGGTTTGCTAAGTTTACCCCCAATGTTCATTTTTTTTTTTTTTTTAATGCTGATGTCATTATAAGGAAAGAAGTTTACCCCCGATACTGATTTTTTTTTTTAAGCAGATGTCATTAAAAAGGAAAGAAGTTTACCCCCGATATTCATTTTTAAAACTGATGTCAATATAAAGGAAAGAAGTTTACCCCCGATATTCATTTTTAAAACTGATGTCATTATAAAGGAAAGAAGTTTACCCCGATATTCATTTTTTACAACTGATGTCATTATAAAGGAATGAAGCTTACCCCCGATATTCATTTTTTTTTTTAACTGATGCCATTATAAGGAAAGAAGTTTACCTCCGATATTCATTTTTAAAACTGATGTCATTATAAAGTGAAGGTTACCCACGATATTCATAAAAAAAAAAAAAAATGATGTCATTATAAAGGAAAGAAGTTTACCCCCGATATTCATTTTTTTCAAACTGATGTCATTATAAAGGAAAGAAGTTTACCCCCGATATTCATTTTTTTAAAACTGATGTCATTATAAGAAAAAAAAAGTTTACCCCCGATGTTTTTCTTTCTTTTTTTTTTTTTAACTGATGTCATTATAAAGGAAAGAAGTTTACCCCTGATATTCATTTTTAAAACTGATGTCGTTATAAAGAAATGAAGTTTACCCCCAATATTCATTAAAAAAAATTGATGTCATTATAAAGGAAAGAAGTTTACCCCCGATATATTGACTTTTTTTTTCAAACTGATGTCATTATAAAGGAAAGAAGTTTACCCCCGATATTCATTTTTAAAACTGATGTCATTATAAAGGAAAGAAGTTTATTCCAATGTTCATTTTTTTTTAAAACTGATGTCATTATGAAGGAAAGAAGTTTATTCCAATGTTCATTTTTTTTAAAAACTGATGTCATTATAAAGGAAAGAAGTTTATTCCAATGTTCATTTTTTGTAAACTGATTCATTGTAAAGGAAAGAAGTTTACTCCCGACATTGATTTTTGTTTAACTGATGTCATTATAAAGGAAAAAAGTTTACCCTGATATTCATTTTTTTTTTTTATACCTGATGTCATTATAAAGGAAAGAATCTGAATCGGAGAGTGTTTCTCTTAGCGTGCCGTTCCCCCATCCCACCCCCCACCGCCATACCCACCCTTATGTCCACACCCACACCCCCCACCTCTCTCTGTCTCTGTCTGTCCGTTTTTCTGTCTGTCTTTCTCACTGTCCGTTCGCCTGTTTGTTTGTCTTTCTTTGTCTTGTCTCTGTCTCTGTCTCTTTCTCTGTATATCTGTCTGTCTCTGTCTCTGTCTCTGTCTCTCTCTCTCTCTCTCTCTCTCTCTCTCTCTCTCTCTCTCTCTCTCTCTCTCTCTAACAATTGTGTGGGACGATTCGACGAATATTTCAAAGTTTTTACGCATGGGCGAATATTTGGTGGGGTGTTCATCTATTTATTCAAACTGAATCCAGACAGGAAAAAAAAAAAAAAAAAAAGATATGGCCGCAAGCATAGTATTTTCTAAGACGTTTCTTAACCTTTCTCAAACTCTTCCATTAGGAAGCGTTTTAGGACTAGTTTTGTCCATTGTATCCACAGTAAGAACGCGACTTTTGTCGTTAACTACCGCCCGGTCATTGAGATGGTAGTGGTTTGAAGGGAGTTAACAGCTGGTTTGGAGTTTGGAGCAACACTCAGTAGTTGTTTCCCTTTCTTCGCGGCTCGTCCGGAGAAGTTGAAAGACGACCGACTCGATGCCTGTCTATGGCCAGCTATGGGACTGTTAGACCCCTGTACTTGTCCGACACAGGGGCTGGCTAGACCACTTCTTTTCCCGGTTCTTGGGGCTGGCTAGACGGTGCGTTTTGCCGGCGCCGGGGGTGTTAGAGGATTTGATGAGGACTGCTCTTGCACCAAAAGCAGCAACAACAGCAGCAACGTGTGTGTGTGGGTGGGTGGGTGGGTGGGGGGGGTGCGTGCGTGCGTGCGTGCGTGTGTGTGTGTGTGTGTGTGTGTGTGTGTGTGTGTGTGTGTGAGAGAGAGAGAGAGAGAGAGAGAGAGAGAGAGAGAGAGAGAGAGAGAGAGAGAGAGAGAGAGAGTTCTTTCTCTTTCGAGACCCTTCTATTTCTTGAAACTTTTTTGAATGCGTTTTTTTTTTTTTGTTTTTGTTTTTTTGTTTGTTTGTTTTTGTTGTTTGTTTTTTTTTTAAGCTATGTGTTCTAGTTTGAGAAGTGCGATAGAGAGAGTACCCTACACGTAAGCTGTGATCTCCCAATAGTTGGTGTGAATCTTGTTATGTTCTCCCTGCCTGCTGCCATTGTCAATGCAACATAGAAAATGTCGCCGGTGAATCTCCCCCGCTTGTGACCAGATAGTTTACAACCGCGGCAAACGATGTCCTTTAGACACCTGATGCCTGGTGTCCCTGGTCAAGGCGATTTGAGCATGTAGTGGAGTTTCTTGGCATGTCCGTTATGGACAGTTTTTGGTGTCAACAAACTTACCTTAAGGGTTTTTTTTTTTTCAAGGGAAACAGCAGAGACAGTTATATGAATCAATCTACGCCCTGTGTAAAATCTTGTCAGTTTGTGATCAGAGTTTCTGGTTAAAAAAAAAAAAAAAAGAAAGAGTTTCTGGTTCTCTTAGCTTTGATGGGGGAACAAAGTTCAGAACCTACTCGTACGAAGGAGTGCTCTGCTTCGACCTCAGCAACAGATGTGGGGACATTGTCAACACAGAAATTTGTTGAGAATTTATCGTCCCCCGAGTTACTCTATAAAATGGATGGATGATTATTGGCTAGTTGCTCTACTGCTCTCTAACTTTCATACTGTTCAGAAGTAGCTGGTTTCTTGCCTTCACAGTTGCAGGATAAATTATTCAGAAGCCATTGATCTGTAGAGCTCTAACCAACGACTCCTGACCAGCTGCCCGCTCTCCTGCCAATATTTTTCAAGGACAGTCGGTTGATTGATGACAGCTGAATCATGAATGCATTTTGCTTTTGCAAAGACGGGGTTCACGCCATATCTATGCCGATAGCTATTGAGTAAAACGAGCGATGAAATTCGATGAAGAGGAAAACGTCGAAAAGACGTCCGATCTAAAAAAAAAAAAAAAAAAAAAAAAAAAGAGAAAAACCTGGTTAGTCAGAAAAATGCCAGGCATTGCTTGAAATCTCGCGTAATGCGTGTAAAGAGCACTCAGACAAGCGTGTCCTCGCGACACGGCTGAAACGCATCGAATCCATACACCCCTTCTTACCCCCACTTGACTGATGTTCCACCTTTCTCCTCACAGCACGCGCGCGCGCGCGCGCGGACACACACACACACACACACACACACACACACACACACACACACACCCAGCTGACTGATGTTCAGCCTTTCTCCTCACAGGTACGTCTCCTCACTCCAAGTGACCAGCTGTCGGTGGGCAGCCCAGTCCAGCTCCGTGTGGACATTTACAACGGCTGTGGTGAGCCTCG
This sequence comes from Conus betulinus, assembly GCA_016801955.1. Taxonomy (NCBI): domain Eukaryota; kingdom Metazoa; phylum Mollusca; class Gastropoda; order Neogastropoda; family Conidae; genus Conus; species Conus betulinus. Next base: position 18,853 of record JADBJO010029407.1, read on the forward strand.
CTTCACAGGGGGAGACGAGATCAGAGTCTGGCTGAAAAGCAAGGGACGGCAACTCCTCTGTGGCAGCCAATGTCAAAGACCTTCACAACGGAAGTTACGTCGCTGACACCGTGCTACCCTGGCCTGGTGTGACCTTCGTGCGAGTGTCCTTGACCTATGCCCAAGAGTTTTTACGATTTAGTGTGGAGCTTTACCATGCTATGAATTCAATGAGATACACTATAGAGAC
>JADBJO010029408.1:0-10000 GCA_016801955.1 Conus betulinus
TTCTGCGTTCGATTTTAAGCTGAATGCGTCAGAACTTGTAACCCGGCCGCGATGATGAAGCCCGTGGTCTCCCCAGGTCAGAACGGGCTCCCCAAAGCTGCGCCTGTAACTCCGCTCCCCGGCCAGGTTTTGTGTCGTAGAGCTGCGTGAGTAGGACAGCGAAGGAGGACATGTTCAGGGGTCCAGGCCGCATGGACACTGGTCAGTGTAGGTGATCTTCAGGCGGTTAAGGTGGCTCAGCAGTCTGCAGTGGCCGGTCCTCAGTCTGAAGAGGATTGTCTGCTGGTGCCTTTGGAGCTGGTGGATTGGGTCAGCACCACTCTCTGCACCCAGCCTTCTCTTCCACTGGGACTAAAACTGGTTGTGGATGATGGTCTTGGCCTCCCTGTAGGTCACGGGGTGGCTGAACTGCTCCATTTTGCTGCCTGCCTTGGAGAGAGCATCAGCTTTTTCGTTGCCCATGATCCCACAGTGAGACGGAATCCACTGAAGCGTAATGACAGACTGTTTTTGAGAGTTCATGGAGGGCAGCCGTGCTATTGTCTCCACTCTGTAGTTGGAGAGATCTTTCCAGAAGGGAAGGCCTTGTGTGTCAATCTTACCTTTATAACACAATGAAAAATAGTAAAAGCAAGCTTTATGACTACACAGTCAATGCTACAAAACATTAAAGCATCAATAGGAAGAATAGTAACACACAAGAATAAATGACATAAGTACACAGGTGAGAGAGAGAGAGAGAGAGAGAGAGAGAGAGAGAGAGAGAGAGAGCACCGCTACTAGCACCAGGTGAAGCTATATTTCCAGCATTGTGCGAACAATTACAAGAAGAAAAATGTAAAAAATGTGGTTAAGACAAGTCTGGCAAAGTCGATCCAGACAGTGTACAATCCGTCAAAAACAACACAAACATATTTCATTACACACCTCTCCATGCCCATCCCCCACTCCTCTCGCTCCTCCACAAACATTAATTTACATGGTTGTGCGAAAATCTCGACTCATGCGCAGTCCCCCCCCCCCCCCCCCCCCCCCCCACACACTCGGACACACACACACACTCTCCGCGCACACAAACATAAAAAGACGAGCGCGCGCGCACGCACAAGCAACCCCCCCCCCCCCCCCCCCCCCCCCCCCCCCAAATACATACATAGAGGCAGGCAGGCAAGCAAGCAAGCACACACACACACACAACACACACCACACGCGGGCACACAAACATACCACGCGCGCGCCCGCGCCGCCCACCCGCCCCACACGCACGCACACACACTCATATAATATATATATATATATAATGTCAGGTTAAAAGCATGCTAAAAAAACAAGCTTAAAACATCAACAGGTCTGTTTCTTGCATGAAAAATACAAAAACCAAACAGAACTGGGCAAAGACATTTTGGAGACTTAAAGATAAAAAAAATATATGTTGGAAAATCATAAAAAGGGCATCGCCGTACAATAACATTTCAAAACGATGCAACCTATGTTCAACAGAAAAAATGGTTAATACTATGTAAACCACACTTAGCACACACTTAGCAACACTTTAAATACTAAAGTAGAAATAGTAAACAACTGCAGGCACACAAATGGAAATCGTTGTCCGCAAACGCACCCTGAATAACAACCTGAAACCCAAAAAACACGTGCAGCCAACCCGCACGTGCAAACAGTGACATTGGGCCCTACAAGCTATATAACATCGGCGGTAGGCGACCTAAAAATCATCCTTAAGAGAGCTGTGTGCTCGAAACAAATTTGTAGAGTTTTTAAAAATCCTTTTTAATACTTTGTTTTTAACAGATGTTGCTCCCCAAGGGGTTGAGCGCTTTTAAATTTAACCAGGCATATTAGTGATATTCATGATATATATATATATATATATATATATATATATATATATATAAACATGCGCCCACACGCAAAATCTCTCTCTCTCTCTCTCTCTCTCTCTCTCTGTCATACACACACACACACACACACACACACACACACACACACACACACACGCACATGCATAAAGAAGCAGACACATACGCACGCGCGCGCGCACATATATATCATATGCATACACATCCATGCGCGCTCGCGTGGAATATGGTTCGTCCATCCAACTGTTCAACACTGCCGAGAGAAGAAAATAAAGGAGCAGGGATGGAAATGACTGTATCGTAAGTTTTGTAGCAATGCAGAAGAATAGGTCAGCAGTGCATAAAGGGAACTGTTTGTAGCAGAGAAGAATGAAAGGAGGGGGAAAGAACTGCAGGAATTCAGAGGTTGGAGGTGTGGTTGGAAAAGACCAAATATGACATGAGACTGGGGAATATGGAAACATGAATAATCTACAACAGCGGGTATGGGCGGTAATGGAAGGGCTAAAGAATTAATGGGGGGGGGGGGGGGGGGGGGGGGGGGGGAGAGAAATTGTAGGGCCTCACTTCAAATCCATGACATACTAACATAAGACAACTGCAGTGGAAAAGCGAGAAATTGCAACTGGACGGAGACCGAAACTGGGGGGGGGTGTATTTATCCTTTCAGTATGTCCACAGCATGTTTATACGATAAAGTGAAGGGTCTTTGGAGAACATCAGCCAGTGAACTTGAAAAGTAGGGGGTGGAGAGGAAACTGAACTGAAAAGTACAGTATCCTGGTGTGATAAGGTGCAAGTGAGCAGCAAAGGAAAAAACATTTTGAAAAAATGTGATGAGCATCAGAAAATCCTACATGAATAGGAATCGAGAAAAGTGAGATATTTGTAATGAGTCATAAATTGCATCTATCTGAACTGCAAATGTCGAGTGGATCAGACTTAAACCATATCAGGGCCATTAGCATTTACACAACAATACCAGTAGTTACCCAGTCGCCAGACTGAGAATCGAGACATGCATGGATCAAAATTTTAAACAGACAGAGGTTTCTTTAACCAACGTGATTCAACATTGTTGCTTCAGCAACCTCATCGCCCCCCCCCCCCCCCAACCCTTTCCTATCAATAGACATACTCATCCTATCAACAGTAAGCTCAGGGTAAAGACAAACCCACATGCGCCTGGGGCATCCACGTATTGATGAATTGATGTTCTGATGATATTGGTGCAGTGTTACACAAACGCTCCACCAGCTCTCTCTTCCTCTCCACCCCCCTCCCCCCACCCCCACCCTCCCCCCACCCCCTCCGACCGGCCTTCCTGTTGTGATTGTCCCGTCTGCCCTACCACTTTGCTGAGTGTCCACGCTCAACAAGAACATGACCTCGCACCGAACCTGGCACGGATTTCACTTCTCTGCACCGGGTCTATACTGATTCCGCTTCAATACTAGTTTGAAGGATGCGCAAGAAATCTCAGCAACCAGACATTGTTGGATAGTACCAGCAGCATCACAAAAGAAATCGCTGCAAAGATGAACTTTAAATACTATGAGCGGTATCACAAGCGAAGTGTTCCACGGAGCAGCAAAGAAAGCTGCACCTTGGTTGCACTCAGAAAGAGTGAACAGCACAAAGCCTGGAGAACTCAGAAACAAAGGCTAACTCAGCCAGATGCAGAAACTTGGTCGCTCAAAGAAAAAAAAAAACGTACGGTGTTGACTGCCTCCCAGACAGGAGACGATGAATCACGGGGCATTTATATCATAGCATGTTTTTTTGACCTATAATACAGGGAGCTAAACGGTAGTGAGTCCTTAAGCAAAAAGATCACGCAAGAAGTGAATACAGCAAGCAGAACGTTAAACGGAGAAAACGGTCAGGACACGGGGTGTGTGTGTGTGTGTGTGCGTGCGTGTGCGTGTGCGCGCGCGCGCATGCGCACACGCGCGTATCAAATTTCATTCAAGAGGAAAGTGTCTGTTACAGATGGTAAAACAACAGCTCTAGACATGACTGGACTCCGGATGGCTGGACACAAATGAAGGCAGGTCATTCATGTCAGACTGAGCTCGTCAATTTGTAGTGAAAAGCAACAAAATCTGCACACCGGCTCACAATCACCAAGAGAGGAATTGTGTTTTGAGGAGAAATAAATTTCTCAAAGCTGAAAGCATTATCAGAAACGAATCCCAGATGGCAATATCGGAGATGGGCACGGACATTGTTTCAGTACAGCTCGAGCAGACCACAGAGAGCATTTCCAGGGCTGTCAACGCGTACCCCAAAAGCAAGGAAACAAAACGCAAGCAAACAAACAAGTAAAACGCAACCAACCAACCGAACTAAGAAGTCACTCCCCACACACGGAAAACTCAGATTTACATACGGTTTACACAGGAACTTTTTTTTTTTTCTTTTCAAGCTTTTAAAAATATTGATTCATGATGTGTACATAAACAAATCATTAACCTGAAGCAGCAGCGAGCAATAGTTTATGGTGCACAGTACACTCCTTCACAGTATCTCCATGGTACAGTCCCTCAGTCGGACAAACTGAACCATGATAAGTACGCCGACCATTCTGATCATTTCGCTCAAATTTCTTTTAACAACCGCTTAAACAAAATCCTTTTGAGATAATTCCAATGCAACGAAGATGCATCAAAATGCCTGATTAATGAACAGCACCGCAGAATGGACAGCAAGTGACTGTTGCAGCGGTCAGGCTCGTACTATCTAGTCACCAGATTTCAAGAGAGAACTTGTATCTTACATAGTTTATTAAAAAAAATGCTTTCCAGAGCACAGGGAGATGAACAGACCATAAACACAGAAAAGCGACCCCCCAAGTACAGAGAAAAAAAAACAAAAAAAACCCAAATTTAAAATGAAAGCAAAGTTAATGAGAGTGACACATAAGAGGAAATCATTAGCACCGGAGTTCTGGAAGACAGGAGCACATTTATACTGAAAGATACTCACCCCTTCCCCCCCCCCCCCCCCTCTCTCCCTTGCCTTCCTATGGGGTGAATTCAAAGAAGATGTAGCGTGTCTTCAAAAACACTGATTAAAGAACAGGCTACACAGGTAGAAGAAAGAGTGCGAAGAAATGGAGACCCCAAAAGTGTTTTTTTTTTTTTTTTTTTAAGAAAGAATGCGAAAGAAAAAAGGAAATTACGAACATAATATTGGAAAAAGACTGGAACGCAGTTTATCCTAAAAAAGAGCCCCACCCCCACCACCCCTTCTTTTGGCAGGGGCTTCCTACTGTACAAGGTGAGTGCAATGTAAGAGGTGTGCCGCAGATTGGCTCACAGGATGACCAAGAGGACGAAGTTGAAAAAATACATTCATTAAAGGGACGGTCAAGCTGATTTAAGAAAAAGTAGCACACAGAACATCCTTTACAGAACAACTGTGTTCACAAGTTGGCCACACTGGAAAGTTGTTTCACGATACTCAGAGAATGTACGCTAGTTGCAGGAATGAGTTCTGTGGGACCTCTGTCTTTTCCTGTAGGATGTTGTGAACTCCGTTTCACTCACAGAAAGAAAGGAAGCGGGGGTGAATGAGGAGCCATGAAGGCACTGAGAGGAAGGGGGGGGGGGGGGGGGGGGGGGGGGGGGGGGGACAGACGTTCGTAAGGAATGAAGTGGGCTCTTGGACAATGAGAGATAAACGCTAGTAGCATGAGTAGACAGTTGATAGGAACGAAGACGAAAGACCAGAGACGTTCGATATGACATAACAACGTGATCAGGAAGAAATGTTGTAACATGTAGATTTAGAACCTCGCTCCGTAGAAGAAACAAATTGTCAACAATTCTGTTATTTCGCTTACAGCACAGTTGCTTGCAGATTGGACACTGACCGCCATTGCCGCGTGTGCCGTCAAACAACAGGTGTTTCCCGCGTGGTCTCTGCGTGTGCGCGCGCGCGCGCGCGCGTGTGGTGTGTGTGTGTGTGTGTGTGTGTGTGCGTGGGCGTGTGTGCGCGCGCGTGTGAGAGAATCTGGCGGCGGAGATGGAGCGCGGGAGCACGAAAGGAGAAGAAAGCCACCTGACATCTCTAATTTCTAACAAGGCGTAGCCGGTAAAAAAAAAAAAAAAAAAAAAAAGGGGGGGGGGGGGGGGGGGGGGGGGGGGGGGGGTGGGGGGTAGAAAGTTAAGGAAATAGCAGTAAGGGGTGGGAGAGGTGTTGGCAGATGCAGATGTGTCCTAAGAAATATCATAACAGAGAAAATGCGAGGTTCTTAATCACGTCGGCCACTGGCGCAATGGAACAGTTCATTATAATCATAATCATCATCATCTGCATCGTTACAATTATTATTACTGTTGTTATTATCATCATCATTATTATTATCATTATTATTGTCATTATTATATCAATCACCTTGATATTATCCATCATCAACGGCAGCAATAGTAACAGTAGTAGCGTTTTTGTAGCAGTTGTATCCTAGCCCTCTGTAGTCCTTGTTGTCAGTGTCATCTGTCCATTACCCCCTCTGACGTCATCCTAGCCCGATTCTCTACTCCACATCGACAACTGTCCAACAGTGTAAAAAAAACAACAAAAAAAAAAAAAAAAAAAACAAAAAAAAAAGTGCTGAGGAAACGGGGCGTTCAGTTTTGTATTGTAAGAAAATACGTACCCGATGGTGCAATCAGATGTGGGACCCATGGTTGTAAGATCGCGTTTGACGTAGTGGCTTTCGTAGGCGAACGCGAAAAATGATGTCGCCAAATGCCGACCTTTTCTCAAGCAACAGACATGGACTGCAGCTGGAGAAGAAAAAAAAAAAGAAAGTAAAACAGCAGTGTTTCGGCCACTCGTTGCATGACGAGTTCAAGGTGTGCAAACGTAAAAGAGAACATCTGAGAGGGGGGGGGGGGGGGGGGGGGGGGGGGGTGGGGGGGGGGGGGGTAGAGGCTGGAGGATGGATGGTTGGAGAGGGATGGGTCGTCGTCGTTTTTTTCACAGCTGAAATGTGTGAGTACTGTACAGACTACATGAAGGGGAGCGAGGGAGGGGGGAAGCAAGCTGGCGGAGCAAAGAACTGTTTCGCCTGATCGACCGTCGCCATCCTGCATTTCTGTCACCGTGTGTGTGTGGTGTGTGTGTGTGTGTGTGCGAGCGCGCGTGAGTGTATGTGCATGTGTGTGTGTGTGTGTGCGAGTGTGTGTGTGTGCGCGCGCGCGTGCGTCTGTATGTGCCATACTCGCTTGTGTGTGTGTGTTGAGAGAGAGAGAAAAGAGGAGGGAGAGAGAGTGTGTGTGCGTGCGTGGCGTGCGTTTGTGTGTGTGCGTGTGTGTCCGTGTGTATGTGCATGCGTGCGTGCGTGCGTGCGTGCGTGCGTGCGTGTGTGTGTGTGTGGTGTGTGTGTGTGTGTGTGCGTGCGTGCGTATGCGTGTGTGTGTGTGTGTGTGTGTGTGTGTGTGTATGTCCGTGTGTTTATGTCCGTGTGTGTGTATGTCCGTCCGTGTGTGTGTCCGTGTGTGTGTGTGTGTGTGTGTGTGCGGGCGCGAGTGCGTCCGTATGTGCGCATACCCGCTTGTATTCTGTGCGAGTGTGTGTGTGTGCGCGCGCGCGCGTGCACGTAGTGTGTGTCCGTGTGTGCGTACGTGTGTGTGTGTGTGTGTGTGTGTGTGTGTGTGTGTGTGTGTGTGTCGGTCCGTGTGTGTGTGTCAGCGCGCGCGCGTGTGCGTGCATGCGTGTCCGCGCGCGCGCGTGCATGTGTGTGTGTGTCTGTGTGTGTGTGCGTGCATGCGTGTGTGCGTGCGTGCGTGTGTGAACGTGCACACACGCGCGCATGTATGTCTGTGTGTATACCGTCGTACATCCACACACAGATTGTAGTTCAGATCCACCAGACTTTCTCCCCCCAGTTATTCTCTGATCCACCTTCACCACCCTCATCCTCCCTTTGAGACAGATTCCAACCAAACAACCCCCACATGACAGACGACCCCCGAACCCAAGCACCAAAGATCACTCCCCCCCGCCTCCCCCCGCCACCCCCACCCGCCATCAAACTGCGATTCCGCTGACTCGCCCTCTCAGGGCTCTTTTTGGTTCCCACCTCCTCTCGGGACCAACAGAAGGTGCCAGCTCTCCAAGGTTCTACAGTCTGTGACCCGAATGCTTCCAGCAGTTACATGCTATCCCCCCCCCCCCCCCCCACCCCCGCCTCCCTTTTTTATGTTACGATATGGTGACATTAGCCTTGTCCACTGAACAGGTCATCTGCGAGTCTTTAGGCGTATCTAGTTCCATCTGACTGGGCCACTGGCCGTGTTAGCAGTGAATGTTTTTTTCTCCCTTAATTCCATGATTAACTTTTTTTTTTTAGTCCGCATAACAGGGGCATTCACGAGTCAGTAGGCGTATTCAATACCATCTGACTGCCCCGTTGGCTTCGCTAGCAGCATTTTAAGCCCTGAATAAAATGATAGCATTAACCACTTTTAAGTCCACGTAACGGGGCATTCACGAGTCATGAGGTGTATTTGATACCGTCTAACTGCGCAGTTGGCCCTGCTAACTGTAGAGGGTTTTTTTTTTTTTTTTCCCCTTTTTTTAATTGATAATTACATTAAATTTTTTAATCCACGTAATCGGGCATTCACGAGTCATTAGGCGTACCATCTGACTGCGCCATTGGTCCTGCTAGCTGTGTAGTCCCCCCCCCCCCCCCCCCCCCCCCCCCGCCTTTCATTAGATCATAACTTTTTTCTAGTACACCTAACACAGCATTCACGGTTCATTAGGCGTATTTAATATCATCTGACTGCGCCATTGGTCATGTTAGTTGTGTAGCCTCCCCTCTCCCTCCCCCCCCCCCTTTTTTTTTTTTTTTTTTATAAAATTTAATTTGATGATAATGTCAACTTTTTTTAGTCCACCTAACAGCGTTCACGAGTCATCAGGCGTATTCAATACCATCTGACTGCGCCATTGGCCCTGCTAGCTATGGAGTCTTTCTCCCTTCGTTTGATGATCACTATCTTTTTTTCTGTCCATGCAACAGGGCATTCACGGGTCATTAGGCGTATTGAATACCATCTGACTGCGCCATTGGCCCCGTTAGGGTGGAGTCCCCCCCCCCCCCCCCCCCCCCCCCCTCATCGCCCTTTATTATTCGACGATAACATTGACTTTCTTAGTCCAAGTAACAAGGTATTCACGAGTCTTCAGCTATATTAAATTCCATCTGTCTACGTTGTTGGCCCCTTTTTGCTGTAGAGGCTTTGTTTCCTTTTTTTTAGTACCTGTGACCTAGGACATTCTTTGGTGGGGCGTTGGATCACTTTTGTCCAGAACCAAGGAGAGAGCACCCTCTGTTGACCCCAGTAAAGGAAAAAGGAGGGGGAGGGGGGGCATTCAGGAGGGAGGGTGCTTGGAACCACCGTTTGAAGGCATGGGGTTGATCCCGGTGCTGAGGGTTCGGGCGGACGTCCACCAAGGGGGGATTGAATGTTGAAACTTGTCTCAAAGGGCAGGAAGTCGGGGTTTGAAGATGGATCGTGAGAATAAGTGAGGAAAAGGCCATGACGGGGCTGAAATAGAGAATCTCTCTCTCTCTCTCTCTCTCTCTCTCTCTCTCTCTCTCTCTCTCTCTCCTCCCCACCCCCCCCCCGTCCGTCCTTGGGTCCATCATTGTCTGTCTGTCCGTCCGTCTGTCTGTCTCTGTCTCTCTCTGTCTGTCTGTCTGCCTCTCTCTCTCTCTCTCTCTCTCTCTCCAACCCACACCCCCGTCCGTCCTTGGGCCAGTCGATCGGTCTGTCTGTCCGTCTCTCTGACCTTCCGTCATTGTCTGTCTGACTGTCACTCTCTCTGTCTCTGTCTGTCCGTCTGTCTGTTGTCTGTCTCTGTCTGTCTGTCTGTCTCTCTCTGTGTGTCTGGCTGGCTGAGACAGTCAGTCAGTCAGTCGTCTCTCTCTATCTCTCTCTCCTCGTCTCTGTGTTGTGTGTGTGTGTGTGTGTGTGTGTGTGTGTGTGTGTGGTGTATGTGTGTGTGTGTGTGTCCCCGTCCGTCCGTTTCTGTCTTTCTGTATCTTGGCGTATTCGTGTGTATGTGTGTGTGTGTGTGTGTGTGGGGGGGGGGGGGGGGGG
>JADBJO010029408.1:12500-17500 GCA_016801955.1 Conus betulinus
CCAACAGTAAGAGAAGTCGTAAACAACATAAAAGCGTGATGGGCAGGGGGTCAGAACGCTTCTTGGAAGAACCAAACGTAGGCAAGTTGTGAAAGTGCTTGGCGAACAGAGAATGGGAGCAGGTTACAGATGGGGGGGGGGGGGGGGGGGGCACCCTAGCATAAAAGGAAAACGCTGGCCGTAGGATTTAGACCTATAAGAAGGAAGTATGTGCATGTGGATGGCATACAGAAGAACGCTGGGCTGTATGGTTTGGACCTAAAAGAAGGGAGTCTGCAGGTATGGATGTCGGCAGCAGAACGAAGATGAAGAGGTGTGGACGGACTGAAGGTTCATGGTGACACGCTGGAAGCCTGGTCTTCCAGCGATTGAAACCGACAGGAAAGACAAGGAAAATATCCTTCGTTCAACGTGCGATCGGCGAAGGGGGAACAACAGAGACAGGCGGTGCAACAGAAGCATGGTATAAGAATCCGAAAACACGTCGCGCAGTGCTGTTCTGGATTTTATTGCGGCCAGACCCCCAGGATTAGAAAACCATTTCCGTTATCTGGTGTACAACCGATTACGGAGCGCATGAAAGGAGAGACAGCTTCTTCAGTAAGATAGGAACGGAAAAGACCGAAACGATTCTTCTGCGCTGGAAAGAAAGAAAATAAAGAATCGAAGCGGAAAAGCGGGCGGGGGGGAGGGGGGCGCTGCTATATAAATTAACAAGGAGCTGAAAAGACGTTTTTTTTTTTTGTCACACGAATTTCTCAAGTCCATGATCATTGCTAAGCGTTCTTATTATTATGTGTGCATGTTATACGCCTTCCAACATCCTAATCCTGCATCACAAATCCGGTATGGTCCAACGAGAAGAGGAAGGACAGCTGTACGTGGACACATATCTTAGGGCACAGAGGGAAGCTGGGGGGTTGGGGTGTGTGTGTGCGAACCAAAGAGACAGAAAATAAATTGGACTTCGGAAGAAGGCAAACAAGACACAACTTGTATAAGACAAAAAAAAAAAAAATGAGTGCATGGAATCTGCACGAGAAGGTCGGCAGCAATGAGAAACAGAGAATCAGCCCTGCTTTTCATCCCCCCCCCCCCCCCCCCCCCCACCCCCCCCCCCCCCCCCCCCCCCCCCCCCCCCCCCCCCCCCCCCCCCCCCCCCCAGTTGACTGCCAAGTTTTAGCATAAAAGAGTTATTACAGAAAAGGTTTGTTTATTTCCGTGTACAATAACTGTTACGACTTACGATCCTGGTGATCTCAGTGAGTGATATTTCTCGATACAAAAAAAAAAAAACCAAACCAAACAAAACAAAACAAACAAAAAACGAACAAAAACAAAAACAAAAACAACAAAAAAACAAAAAAAAAAAAAACAAAAAACAAAGACGTGAAAGATATGGAAAGCAGGCCGGCCGGAAAAAAAATAAACCCAAACCACTGCCCAAACCATCCAAACCCCAGAAAACAAAGGGAGAGAGAGAAAAAACCGATTGTCAGGCCAATGTTGAAATTCATGTTTACTCACGGTAAGATCCAGTGTCTGACGCGATCAGCGTGTTCATATGACCTTAGATACCAATCGTCCAGCTTGTGTGAAATGCATTGATTTACATAACTGTATGTACGTATGACTTTTTTTTTTGCCCCCCCACCCCCCCCCCCCCCCCCCCCCCCCCCCCCCACTGTGTGTGTGCGTGTGTATGTGTGTGTGTGTGTGTGTGTGTGTGTGTGTGTGTGTGTGTGTGGGGGTAATGACAGAACTTTCTGTCCTTGGCGTGGTGACAGCTGTGAAACGGCTCCTGCTGGTCGGCTGGACTACAACAAATGCCGGTGACTGAATCAACATTACAGGCAGGTGATCTGGGGGTTTGTTTCCCGAGGTATTCCAAGGTCCTAAGGTAAGAGAGAGAAAACAGATGCCGTCACATTTGGGTTGCCTACAACGTCACAGAGAGGTCATGTTACTGGTGCCAGGTGTGCAAAGATATTTTACACCTTGGAGAGTAAGTAACAGAATGCCAGGGTGCGCATCGGGTATCCTACGCGTCACGGCGAAAGTAATGTAATGCCAGGGTGTGCACCGGCTATCCTACACTTATCGGCGAAACCAACATAGCGTCAGGTGTGCACCGGGTTATCCTACACTTTACGGCGAAATCAACATAGCGTCAGGCGTGCACCGGGTTATCCTACACTTTACGGCGAAATCAACATAGCGTCAGGCGTGCACCGGGTATCCTACACTTTACGGCGAAATCAACATAGCGTTCAGGCGTGCACCGTGTTACCCTACACTAATCGGCGAAATCAGCATAGCGTCAGGCGTGCACCGGGATATCCTACACTTCGGCGAAATCATGATAGCGTCAGGCGTGCACAGGCTATCCTACACTAATCGGCGAAATCAGCATAGCGTCAGGCGTGCACAGGCTATCCTACACTAATCGGCGAAATCAGCATAGCGTCAGGCGTGCACCGGGTTATCCTACACTTTACGGCGAAATCAACATAGCGTCAGGCGTGCACCGGGGTATCCTACACTTTACGGCGAAATCAACATAGCGTCAGGCGTGCACCGTGTTACCCTACACTAATCGGCGAAATCAGCATAGCGTCAGGCGTGCACCGGGATATCCTACACTTATCGGCGAAATCATGATAGCGTCAGGCGTGCACAGGCTATCCTACACTAATCGGCGAAATCAGCATAGCGTCAGGCGTGCACAGGCTATCCTACACTAATCGGCGAAATCAGCATAGCGTCAGGCGTGCACCGGGTTATCCTACACTTTACGGCGAAATCAACATAGCGTCAGGTGTGCACCGGGTATCCTACACTTATCGGCGAAATCAGCATAACGTCAGGCGTGCACCGGGATATCCTACACTTATCGGCGAAATCAACATAGCGTCAGGCGTGCACCGGGGTTATCCTACACTTTAGGGCGAAAGTAACAGTGTCAGGCGTGCACTGAGTATCCTACAGTTTACGGCGAAATGTAACACAGTGTCGGGTGTGAACCGTGTGTCCTGCACTTTACGGCGAAAGTAACAGTGTCAGGCGCGCTTCGGATATTAATCATCTAACAGCGAAAAAGTAAACCAGGCGTGCGCCGGGTATCCTACACCTTACGGAGAAAGCAGCAATAACAGGGGTGGGGCCGGGTATCCTACATCTTCCGGCGAAAGTACCATGGCGCCACGAGCGCTGGGATATCCTAAACATCACAGATTAGGTAACATGTTGCAAGGAGTGCACAGATATCCTCCATCTCACGGCAAATGTACCCTGGATACCAGTGTACACTTTACGGCGAAAGAAAACATGGTGCTAAGTTTGCAGGGAAATTACATGGTGCCAGCTGTGCACGGATACCCCTACACACCTCACGGAGAAAGTAAACGTGGCGCCAAATGTGAACAGGTACCCCCCACCCCGAAAATAACATTGTGCCAGATGTAACGGATATCATAAACTGAAAATAACTTGGACGGATATCATAAACTGAAAATAACTTGGCGACAGATATGAACGGATATCCTACACCCAAAATGAGAAGGGGTCAGTTATGAAAGGATATATCCTACACCGAAAATGACACGGTACGAGACATGAACGAATATCTTACACCGAAAATAACATGGTGCCTGGCTGATCCAGGTGTTAACGACGCACCGCGTTCGCAGTTCGAAGTTCCGACCGACATTAAAGCTGTCATTTCCGCCACCCATCTTCATGCGCTGTTCTCCTGCTTTCCCGTGCTCCACCTCCCCCGCCCACACACACGCAGTCTGAAATGGTTATTCTTATCCGTCACGTAAGTTATGGTTAATGTGAACACGACGCGTGAATGTATCGATCCAAACAACTACGATAAGTATATAGCCCTAATATGGCTAATGTACCTATCTCAACAACTACCTAAAAAAAAATTTTTTTTAAAGTAGACCGGCCTCCATTGTCCAATGCATCTATCCTCACACAGCGAACAGCCCTGATATCACCAACTGCAAGGAAGATTAATGATGACGTCATGGGGAGGGTCATGATAAACTGCAACATCAAGATTTTTTAAAACAAAGTAAAAAGGATATATGGACATCGTGAAAAAAGAACATATAGATGAGGCCACGGGTAGAAACGAAAGATTGATAATAAAAAAAAAAAAACCCAAACAAGCAAAAAAGAAAAAAAGGGGGTGGGGGTGGGAGGTGGATTATGAAACCAATACAAAAGAAAAGATGGGGGGTGGTGGTTATCATGAGCATGGAAAGATAGATGATTACATCGTGAGAAAGGAAAGGACAGAAAAACGGCCCACCCTAAGGTGCCGCTTGCAGGGAAAAATGACGTACAAAGGATCGGTGTGGACATCATCACAAGCAAAGCTGAATGCGAGCACATCGCTAGAGAGGACAGACGGAAATACACCATCGTAAGAAAAGAAAGATGGGTATGGCCATCAAAGAGAAAGGGGAGACCAGTGGGGGTGCTCAGCCTGTCTTAGGCTCATAATGACCTAAGATGCCAATCGTCCAGCATGTATAAAATGCATCGCTTTACATGACTATATGTACGTATGCTTTTTTTTTTTTGCCCCCAACCCCATCCCCCTCTGTGCGTGTGTGTGTGTGTGTGTGTGTGTGTGTGTGTGTGTGCGTGAGTGTACGTGCGTGCGTGCGTGCGCGCATTTGCGTTTGTGTGCGTGCATGTGTGCGCCATCATAAGAAAGGCAAGATGAGTGTGAACAGCTTGAGAAATGAAAGACGGGTGAGGACATGACGGAAACGTAAAGATGGATGAGGACACACTGAGAAAGGAAACATGGTTGAGGCGATGAGGAAAGATTTCATTTCCCTAGCTTTGGAGAAAATAAGTCAGACAGAGGGGAAAGGGCGGACATCTTGTCAAAAGGAGATCTCACACTTTGCCAGCCTTTTTGTTCATTACAAGCGGCTGCTCTTAAATTACGAGCCATTGTTTTACTTTTTCTTTGG
>JADBJO010029409.1:0-2500 GCA_016801955.1 Conus betulinus
GAGAGACAGGATCTGACATGTTTTGTGTGTTTTGGGGGGGGGGGGGGGGGGGGGGGGGGGGGGGGGGGGGGGGGGGGGGGGTGGGGTAAGACAGAGGATGATGGTGGGCGGGAACCTTGTGTGTATGTGATAGAGAGAGGGGGGGGCTTGGGAACCAGTTGTGTGGTGTGTGTGTATGTGAGAGAGAGAGAGATAGAGAGAGATGAGAGAGACAGACAGACAGACAAGGAGAACAGACAGACAGTCACCGACAGAGATAGATTAGATAAGACAGACAGAGAGAGAGAGAGAGAGGAGAGAGACAGAGACAGACAGTCAGACAGAGACAGATATAATGAAGAGAGATAGAAAGAGAGAGAGAGAAGAGAGAGAGATAGAGAGAGAGAGGAGAGAGAGAGAGGAGATAGATAGACGGAGATACTGTCATTTCATACATCATCATTTCTGCGAGAGATCGTAAGGTCTTCCAACACGGCATAAATACAAATAGCGGAGGCAAGCATCAAGCATCACATTCTACGCCCCTTTATTTGTCGCATTGCTAGCTCTTCCCTTCCAACAACCCCTCTCCTCCCTCCCTCATGACCAAGTCCGCCACACACACACACACACACACACACACACACACACACACACACACACACACACAGGCGCGCACACGCATGCACGCACGCACGCGCACACATTCACACACCACTCACACTCTCTCTCTCTCTCTCTCTCTCTCTCTCTCTCTCTCCCCCGTCCCCCCCAGACTGCCAGGAATGCCAAACGTTTAGTGCCAGTAGGCGCGCCTAGCGCCTAACAAGGAGGGGGGTAGACAGGCCGCAGTACATACAGCATGCATCATCGCCCAATTTGCGAGCCATACGTGAACATGCAGGGAATGAAGGATTGGATGAATGGATGGATGATGATGGATGAATGGATGAATGGACGATGGATGAATGGACTGATGGATGAATGGATGAATGGACTGATGGATGAATGGACTGATGGATGAATGGACTGATGGATGAATGGATGAATGGACTGATGGATGAATGGATGAAAGGATGAATGGAATGATGGAATGAATGGATGACTGACTGATGGATGAATGGATGACTGGGACTGATGGATGAATGGATGAAAGGATGAATGGACTGATGGATGAATGGATGAATGGACTGATGGATGAATGGATGACTGGACTGATGGATGAATGGATGACTGGACTGATGGATGAATGGATGAAAGTGATGAATGGACTGATGGATGAATGGATGAATGGACTGATGGATGATGGATGACTGGACTGATGGATGAATGGATGACTGGACTGGATGAATGGATGAAAGGATGACTGGACTGATGGATGAAAGGATGAATGGACTGATGGATGAATGGATGAATGGACTGATGGATGACTGGGACTGATGGATGAATGGATGATGGACTGTTGGATGAATGGATGCAAGGGTCTATCGGTCTATCTGTCGTGTGTGAAGTGTCTGGAAACGCAGCGCCATCAAGTGCCAGAGCTAGAGAGAGAGAGAGAGAGAGAGAGAGAGAGAGAGAGAGAGAGAGAGAGAGCGTATATATATATATATATATATATATATATATATTGTGTGTGTGTGTGTGTGTGTGTGTGTGGTGTGTGTTGCGCGCGCGCGCGCGCGCGCATGCGTAGGTGCGTGCGCGCGCACCTTCACACGCGCGCTGGTATGTCATGCATGTGTGTGTGTGAGACATTGTGACTGGGCATACACGTACGTGCTTGCAGATGTGTGTGCGTGTTCTCGCATGCAACGCCCGTGTGTGTGTGTGTGTGTTGTGTGTGTGTGTGTGTGTGTGTGTGTGTGTGTGTGTGTGTGTGATACAATCTGTTCAAAGCAAATACAAATATACAGAGTCTTTTTTTTTAATGCGAGTATTCGTGTGCGTGCGTGCAAGTGCATGACAGAGACAGACAGATCAAGATAGAGGACTTCCGACAGGGACACAGACAGACAGAGAGAACAGGAGATGCCGACAGGAGAGACAGACAGAGAGAACAGGAGATACCGACAGGGAGAGACAGACAGAGAGAACAGGAGATGCGGACAGGGAGAGACAGAGAGAACAGGAGATGCCGACAGGGAGAGACAGACAGAGAGAACAGGAGATGCGGACAGGGAGAGACAGAGAGAACAGGAGATGCCGACAGGGAGAGACAGACAGAGAGAACAGGAGATGCCGACAGGGGAGAGACAGACAGAGAGAACAGGAGATGCCGACAGGGAGAGACAGACAGAGAGAACAGGAGATGCGGACAGGGAGAGACAGACAGAGAGAACAGGAGATGCCGACAGGGAGAGACAGACAGAGAGAACAGGAGATGCCGACAGGGAGAGACAGACAGAGAGAACAGGAGATGCCGACAGGGAGAGACAGACAGAGAGAACAGGAGATGCCGACAGGGAGAGACAGACAGAGAGAACAGGAGATGCGGACAGGGAGAGACAGACAGAGAGAA